>JAVSBV010114102.1:0-15000 GCA_033117975.1 Parotocinclus spilosoma
ATTTGGAATAAGGCTGTAACGTAACAAAATGTGGAAAAAGTAAAGCGCTGTGAATACTTTCCGGATGCACTGTATTATGAACACACTGTAAACTGGACCGGAGGGTGCTTGGTGCTGGAGAAGTAGGGCTTAGCCCCAAATGTGTCTATATCTGTCAAATTATTGCGTAATGTATTTAAAAGAAAGGCTTTTTATTTTACAAAGGGGCGAGTAGGACGAATGTAAGTAAAATAAAAAAAGAGACCATTTTTAAGTATTATAAACAGACATTTACAAAACTTGTTTAATGTATTAACAATATTTTTTGCATACGTTTAATAATTGATAGTTCTCCATGTCTCAGAAAAGCTATTGTAAATAGATTCATCATAGCAGTCACATCAATACCTTCACATCTCCTTTAATCACCTGCAAATTGCCCTAAAGGAATATCATCCCAATAATGCACACACCAAACCCCCTCCCAACAGACTTTTAATTGATGCACACATTTTAATGGTTTGGCTAAAACTATAAATCATAAATCACAGTAGTAATCTATATTGTGTTATTCTTTGTTAAGGACTTTTATTTCATGTCTGTTTTGTGTGGAAAGTGGTGAGTGAGAGATGTTTGATGTTCTGGTTGTTTTTATTCGGTATAAAATATGAATATGAATACTGTCAATTGTATACTGCATAGTTTGGTGTTGAGCAATAATAGAATGGGTATGTCTTTGGGCTCGTGAGAGGAAATGGAGTACACAGAGTAAACCCACATGGACACAGGGAGGATGGGCAGACTCCACACAAAAATGACACAGACCAATCCACTTGGAAATCAAATCCAGGACCTTCTTGTTGTGAAATAGCAGAGCCACTATGCAGCCCACAACATAACTAATCATATATGCATGAATAGCTGCACAAGCTGTGTCTGTTTTCCATGGTATTGTGGTGCCAGCAGCCTCTCTGAATCTGCAAAACTGGGTGTGGCCTTCGGGTGGCTCCAATCATGCACTGCTGGTCCGGTAGGCTGCATTTATTTTTATTTTTTTATTTCAGTTATCATCTCCATTATATCGTAGAAAATATTTGAGAATTTGAGACAATTACTATCTGTGGGACTGTGGTGACCTAGTGGTTAAGGTACTGGACTATGCACCAGAAGGTCCAGGGTTCAAATCCCACCTCTGCCACAGTTGTGTTCCTAAACAAGGCCCCTAACCCACAATTGCTTAGATTGTAAAACTGTATTAATAGTAAGTCGCTCTGGATAAGGGTGTGCTAAATAAGATAAATGTAAATGTGAAGGTGTGATCTAACATAGAGGGCCATGTTAGGCATTAATCATAGACCTTCTTCCCCTGAGCACTTGACACTGTTTACAACGATTATTAAAGTTTCAATGCTGCTTGACCATTCTTAATCGTTTATGTTATGTTCATTACTACAGTGTCACAATCCAAGCAATTGTGAGTTAAGGGCCTTACTCAGGGACCCAACTGTGGCAGAGGTGGGATTTGAACCTTCTGGTTTATAGTCCAGTACCTTAACCATTGCGCCACCACAGTCCACCATGTAGGTTTGATCATGAGCAGTATACCTGGTGAAGTTTTTTTTTTGCTGGCTCTATATTGCCTAATGTATGTGAACCTGAGAAATATGTGGTGCATTGGACTATTTCAGACAAACCATAGCTACAATAATGTAAAATAAGTAACAAGAGCACAGTGGATTTCAGTGATAGCCAGAGTTGCTTTAAATGCTGGTATAGTAAAGTGGAAATATGAGAACAACAACAAAGCAGTAAGGCAAGCTCACAGAACAGTGTCAGATGTTAAAAACATTTTTTGTTGCAGTACTTACTATGGATCAGCATGGGCCAGAGAACTGTTTTATGAATTGGGTTACCATGGCTAAACAGCTGGACACAAACCAAAGACAAACAGTGTGATGCAAATCAATGGTATAAAGCACATAGCCATTAAAGCAATGAGCAGAGAAAATGTCTAACTAATTTGTATGTGGTGAATGCAAAGTAACAACTGTCAGGAGGAATAATTGGACTACCATTTGTTAGGGTTCCTACCTTCCCTCGGAGTGTTCGGCTGTCCTCGCCGGTCGCCATTACAGAACTACCGGTGAGGCGGCGTTTATCTCCGTCCGGTGCGCACGTTTGACCAATGGCGCCCCATTCTTATTATACGTCGTGGGATACACCTATCCCGCATACTTGGGTCCAAAATAAAACACCACCCGCTATCGTAACAGATCCCATTTACATTTAGCCAAGTAAATGTCTGATCCAGTTCATATTTAGGCAAATGAATGCCTGATCCAGTTCATATTTAGCCAAGTGATTGTCTGATCCAGATGCTGCTATTGCTGAAGTGCAAAGGGAAGTTGCACTAATTACACTGCTCACAAAAATTAGGAGATATTTCTTTATGTGAGATTTAATTTTGAAGTATCTCATTCCAGGTCGCCTCAGCAGCAGGATGTCCACTGCCAGTGCTCACTCTAAAGTGTCCAGTGCCAGGAGCAGTCGACTGGGCTCGGGAAGCATTAGGTCACAGAGCAGTCGGCCCTGGAAATAACATCATGGTCTTCGTCATCGTCAGTCTCACCCTCCTCATCTTCATCAGTGCAGACTAAATAAAGCCCATGTATTCTGCTACTGCAGAGTTCCTTTAAACATTAGTGAAGGGCAGCTAATCTTTCCCTGTATGTGCTACTGGCCTTGATAATGTCTCCTGCTGTATAGGTGATAGGTGTGTGCTGAACTCACATTAGTGACATTTTCATTCATGTGCCTGAAATCAGGACTTTCTTCTCCTGATGGTTATGGAAAGCAGCTTTCGGATTGTGATAGGCCTTGGTCTCTGATTGATGTCACTTTACTAATACAGAATTTAGGGAAATTAATTTATAAGTAGGTGTTTATGCTACATGACTTTCAAACTGCTTCATGGTGCTGTTTCATGATGTCTTCTATGCTTTAGCAGCCCTGTACAGGTACTTCCCGTTTTACGATGTCTCAATTTAAGGATATATCACCTTTACAATGGGAATCCAATAATAAAAATAAATACAAATTCAGCAAAAAAATGGATTCAGAAATTGGAATTTTGAATTTTCCAAGCAATAGTATTTATCATGATAAAGTAGTACACACCGTACTCTCCCACACTAGGATGAGGAAGTGGGCAGTGCGTGACTCAGGGAGTCAGATGACGAGAGTGATAAGTGTTGGAAAATGTAGTGAAGAAAAGCCATAAACGCACAATAATAGTTTTTTTGTTTTTAACATTCGTTACAATATTTAATAAATTGCCTCAGATATTACATATTTTATAAAAATACACTTTTATTTTAATGACTTTGCACACCTTGTAGATTTATGTAGCTGTTTTAAATGTGTTTAATGTACACTATGCGCTACCATACTGTCCATCACAGACAGTGCGTAATAAAGGGTGTCACATGGTGGGAGTGATGAGGGCTGGGAAATGTAGTGAGGACAAGCTGTAGTCAGGGTTGTGTTTTAAAACGTAGATTTAACGCTATATACACTGCTCAGAAACAATGTGAATTAATACGAAAAGGATCCAACAAGAACTGCCGGACAATCTGATCCTGTCCATGCTCCATCACTGTCCGTTTTGGCACTCTTGGGTGATCATACACCCTACTGAACAGTCAGTGTGGGGGTACTCTCGTCCAGTTTAACATGCTTTTATTCACCCCAATGAATATATAATTTACTACTCAATCACAGTCATTGAGTTTGTATCTTATTTACGTAAAATCGAACAACCTTCTTTGACGTTTCATTTTTTTCCCTGATTATATTGTTTAATGAAATAAAATCAAACTCTTCTTTTTAATCGCTTCATATTTATTTTGAAATATCCCCTAATTGTTTTAAGCAGTGTATTGTTTATGATATGATTCATGATACGATTTAACATGCACGGATTTGTCGAAAAGCATTGCCATTGTAAATCGAGGAGTACCTGTCCATCCAGATAATGCTCATACTCATCCTAAAAGAGTAGGGTAACATTTTTTTAGCTTATCTTTGGGAAAAAGTCAGCTGTGAGTACCAATCATGTACAATCGTTTTTTCACCACACTGAGAAAACGGGGGGGAAAAAAAAACAAAGAACAGGGGTTTTTCTTTGTGAAGACAGTTGTGTTCTGTAGATCGAATTTGAGTTCTTCTGGCAAAGATTATTTTAAATCTAAAACTCATGAGAGTAGAAGAACCCTTTAAAAACTTGATGCATTTAAGTAGTTATGAGTATGTAGTGTGTTCCAGTTTGTTTGTTTTTTTGCAAAATGCAAATGGACTCAACAAAACTATAGAACACACTTCTCAAACATATTCTGTAGTTTTCCCCTCTATGAAAGTCCTTCCTTCAAAAATACAGTATCTATAGAGTGGGGCCTGTAAACATCTGAACCCACTTGTGAAAATGCTTCTCTTTTCTTCTGCCATTTAATACACTGCTTTCCAATACAAATCATATAATTAGCTTAATTGGAGAGAATTTGAATCTTTAAAAAAAAGCTTTGTTATGTTTAATAATTTATAAATTTTTTGGTATGTTCCAGTTTGGATTGTACAAGTTTGTGCAAAATCTTATGATTTTACAATATTCTAAAGATCATCTAGTGATGTAACATGTTGATGTCACTGATCTCCAAGTGCCCCATAAATGCATTTTAGGTGACTGATGAGGAAAGTCCATGACAGTCGGCACTTGATCGTCTATGGTTTTTAGTTAGTTGATACAAAACTGTGAGGAGTGTGTTATGGAGTGTTCATTATCCACTTATACACTGATTGCTTTAGGATAAAAAAAAGCAAAGCCTTTGTAAGAGAGTCTGATGCTTTCTGCAATCTTCAGTACCACTAGAACAGGGTTTCAGTATTGTTTTGTGTTTCTTGTGTGCCTGCTGCAGCTCCAAACACCTAAGAAGTGTGTTTACTCTAACTGTGAAAATAGTAGTGGGCTTGCTGTGTGTGTGTGTGTGTGTGTGTGTGTGTGTGTGTGTCAGTTAGGTCAGCATATACATACTAGTGAGAATCAAATATCCCACAGGAATAGAAAGATCGACAAAACAGTTTTGTATAAAAAAACAAAAGAGCCACATTATTTAATTTAGGTAACTGGGTTATAACGGTCCCATTAATTAGCTACATTATGTCAGTAGAATGTATTCACATGGATAGAAAGATCCTGGGCCTCTCCTGGTTTAAACATCACGATCGATGCAGAACAGGAGCTGGTACCATGGTTCAGCTGCTGTTTTCAGTACTGCATCCATGTGCCTGTTTCGGCCAAGTGTACAAAAGTATCTACGCTGATATGGTGATGTCTTGCTTTAGAAATCAGAAAATGACTAAACACATCTTCTTTAAATGTGTTGACTATGGGATATTCAGTGTTTTTAGTGGAGAAGGTTATAGGTGGGTGTTATTTTGCTTTCCTACTACAAGGTTTTATTTGTCCCAATAAGTAATCAGCAAATGTGGGCTCTTTTTATTCCTCACTGTGCCTATGTACTGATCGCTGGAGCCTTAATAAAGTAAATAAATTTGTGTGTTGTTACTGTTGTGGCTTTAAGGTAAAAGGTTATGGACTAGGAGGTCTGGGGTTCACCTCTGTCAAGCTCACACTGTTAGGTCTTTGAAAAAAAAGATTTAGGTTCCATTAATTTACAACAGTAATCGTTTGTCAATGGAAAGTGCCCATAATAAAGTATAATAAATAATAAAGTGAGAGCGACACTTTCAGTATTTTTACTGAAACATAATAATTATTCTAACAATATATGATATTTTGTATGCAATATTTTAACATTGAAATTAAAATTGGATCTATGTTATGATCTCTGGAATCTCCAAATTTGGGAGTTTGAGGTCTAGGGAGTGTCTAACTCCACTTCTGGATGACCAAAAAGCCTTATGCAGAGAAAGTGGAGATGCACATCAGAGTGGGTAGAGGGAAGAGTAGGATGGTGACCATGATTATAAAGTCATCGTACAGTAATATGAATATGAGGAGTCATTGTAAAGGAGTAGAAAACTTTGAGCTGGAGTTCTGGAGCTCCTTCTTTTCACTAAACCAGCCACACTCTGATTTACTAAAGAGGCTAAGGTGTAGGAATGAGTGAAGTATGGGGAGTTAATGGTGAGCTGGTAGCTGGTAAAACTTCAGCACTAGATAATGATGTGGGATGAAATTCCACACTGTACCATCCTTGACACCACCAGTTACTTTTCCAGAGTTTGCTGACATTCTTCATAACATCAGTTAGTGCCACTCCAATGGCTTTTATAATTCTATTTTAGTTTTGATGCCTGGTTTTCTTTTCTTTTCTTTTTTGTGTCGATCTGACTACACCATTTTACATCTCATTTTGTTCTTGATCCCTGAAAAGTACATTAACATTGCTCACTCTGACCATGTGGATGTGACCATAGAGATGATGAGCTTTGTTTAACTAGGGTGAGTTATTCTTGTGTCTGCTTGTGATCAGCTCTTTATAAAGAGCTCTTGTTTTTAGTCTGAATGGACAGTAGCAAATGAAGGGAATATTTTTGTCTGATCTTGCAGCTAAGCCTTAGTGTGACAAAGCAACAGCTGAACCACAGGTCTGATACTCTGGAGAGACATCTCACCTACATCTCAGCAGCATTTGTTCAATTGACAATAATATAAAACACCGTATAATATATTTGTTGGCAAAAAATAAAATCATGCTCTCAGCAGTCTAAGGCAGATACTGTATTTAAATGCTTACAGGTGTGGTCTGATTGGACACTGGGTCTTGCCCCAAGAGGGCATAAAAGTGCTTGTAATGCCTGTCAGAGGCTGGCTTTAGGTAGTGTACTGCCCGGTGAGAGATTGATGACTGCTAGACATGCCTCTGTATGCACTCAAAGACATTTTGCCCAGCTGACAGTCTTTGGAAGGGGAGGCATCACTGGAATGAGAGAAGCAGGGTGGATGTTTCCATTTACTGCACACCATCTAGCTCGTTCTGGCCTATGTGCACATGGCAAACAGACTCCACCCTAGACAGACCACCAGTAGAGAGGATCATCAAGCATATGCAGCTCCCACAGTTTCGTTGTCCACCTTCCAGACACAGGAAGTACCTTCACTACATGCACTGACATTCAGCCACCGTCACATTAATTTGCAGTGTTTGCGTGAACAACAACCCTTGACAGCTATGCTCTGAAACCATATCATCATCAAGTGACAAATCCAAGGTCTGTTTCGGATCTGATGGGGATGTGCTAAAATATGAAGGACTAGATGGATGAGGACCAGCAGGCCCAACTGTGAGCAAATGTGCTGCAGGATACCATACAGAACCTGTTTGTCTTCATTGTACAACCCTATCTCATCTCGTATCCAGGCTAGAGGCGGCCTAACAAGCTACTAGAGCGTCCCTTCAATTGTACAGTTTTACCCAATAAACGTTTATACTGTAAACTGTATATATAAGTATATACCAGTATTACCATAACTTGTATAACGTTTTATGTAATTCCAAGAACTCCTTCTTGGTGAGTTTTGGTTTGTTTTTTTTGTCAAAGAGTATGTTTAAAAAATATCATAAACAGTAATGCAATACAGTTTCAATTAAAACATCCTTTCTCTGACATTCTAAGGGTTGTGCATTTTGATTGTCCTTTTCTTTAGATTAGCAGTGCTTTGTGTGACAGAGATGGTGTGCGTATTTGTACGAGATTTTGTGTGTGTATGAGAGTTGCTTTGTGTGTTTGTGTTTAGCACTCTGTGAAAGTACAGTGGTGGTGTAGAGCTTAAGATGCTGGTCTACACATCAGAAGTTGCAGGGTTCACTCCCCAGCACTGCCAGTCTACCAGTGGTGGTCATTGAACAAGTTCCACAATTGCCTGGATTTTAAAACTGTATAAATTGTAAGTTAATCTGAATAGGGGTATCTGCTAAATGGCTAAACATTAATGTTAAGTACTGGACTATGGGACAGAGAACTCAGTTTCCATCATATTAAAATATATCTGGCATTTAAAGAAAGGCATATGCTTATTTTTAAAGTCTCAGCTTTTTTGACACAGTCAAAATTGTCCTTGCCAGGATTTATTCAATGAACAACATTGAATAAATGAAAAGTACAGATTTTATGATGCATGCAATGAAGTAGATGATACCCGATGAAGGAAAAGCAAAATGTGCTCCATGGAGTCTCTATTGTTGTAACTAAATAGCCCTTTGCATAAGTTAAGATGGCATTATGGAGTTATTTTTATCGCTGACTCTATACAGATACAATAATCAACACAACAGTAAACACACTAGTCAACAGGAGCCATGGTTTTATAAGATTCTATATCATCTCTCACTTCAAATGAAACATTGTGAGTAAAACTGAGTTACTGCTTTAGTAAGGGTTGTTCTTGGTGTGCTCCATGATAGCCATGAGCGCCAGCCATGTCTCCTCAGCGGTTGGGAGGATCTGCTTGGCTGGCAGGATGAAGCCATTATCATCAGCTTGAGTGGGTCTCAGCTCAAAGGCGTAGGAGTACTTTATACCCTGGTCATAGGTCCAGTCAATGGAGCTACCACTAGCTTGATCTGTGGGAGAAGGAAATGGTTTGAACATTTAAACAAGTATATGGAAGAGTTCTTACATTCCCTGGTCCTTCACTACCATCAGCAGTTTTGAACCAAATTGCACCAAATCTGTTATGTTACTAACTATACTTACATCATTTTCTGGTGAGACCAAATGACTGTATGAGTTTTGTTTAAGGCTCTATGTAATTCTATTACCATGTGTTTTATAACAATATTCCACTAAAACATTACTTACAACTTGGCTTCCATACCATCGTTGTCTCAAATAATGCTGTCAGGAAAGAAAAACCTGAAAGACCTAATATGGAAGAGCCAAAGTCCAGTAAATCATGGTGGGCAATGAGTAAGGTACTTTACGATGAATAGGAGGTCATGCTAATCACTTTCCTCACCACCTCAATGACATTGCCTAATTTCTTGTACTGGGGGAAAGCTTTCTGAATTATTTGGCTACATTCTCCTTATTTATTCAGCATGCTTTCTTCTCTTATTTATAGAGACCAGATTTTTTTTTTTTACTAAACAAATGTACAAAGAAATGTTTTGACTTGACATCCTTGACCCAACCTTTAATGTAAAAGCTAGATTTGTTGTGTGTACGTACAGATGGTGGAGATAATGCTGCCATACGTGTATGGAGTGTTATGCAGACTGGTCAGGTCACTGACAGCCTTCTGTGCAAGTTTGTTCTGAAAAAACATAATGGGGAAAATTAGCAAAATTTTGAAAAAAGCTCTGTTTAAAACTGAACTGTTTTAAACTGTTCAGGTCTCACCAGCTCAGCAACATCCTTGCAGTGAGTTTTGGTGTAACCATAGGGGTAGAGCAGGAGCTGAGAGTAGCTGTGGATGGACACAAAGGCTTTGATTTTGCAGTGAGATTTTACAAAGTTCACTATGGCCTTGACCTCAGGTTCAGAGTGAGCGTTAGGTCCGTGGTAGGAGCCAGTACAAGGGTTACCACTAGAACCAGCACCTGTAGATAAAAAACTGAGGTCGTTATTGTAATGTCCTGTTAAGCACATGCAGAAACAGCTTTGCTAAAATATATATAATGACTGCACCTCCAAAATTAGCATCAAAGTTCCTGTTAAGGTCAACTCCAATACATTTAGTTCCATTTAGGGGCCTCCTGTTTTTGCGCCATAGACGAGCACCTTTCTCAGAGCTGTGTGTGTAGGCGTATCCATCAGGGTTGGCGACAATCTCCAAGAAGATGTCAAATTGCCTAAGAATGGCTTTCAGTACTGGATCTTTGTTATAAACAGTAACAATCTACATAATATACAATAAAGATCTTTGTATTAGAGATGATCACACAAGTAGCACACTACAGTCTATACTTGTTATCTTGCCCACATCTGTTTCATTGCTATATCTGGTGAGAGGCGAGATTGGCGGCTTAACGGGGTAACCAAAGATAAACAAGGTGATATTGATTACTGATGCTGACATTATAAATTTAGAGTAGGATTAAAGTGCGACCTGCTGACCATTCAAACATTATCTTCCACTCAATCCACACTGGGTCACGGGCCAGCTGGGACCCACCCTAGACGGGGGGCCAATCCATCGCAGGGCACACACACACAGTCATACACTAAGGGCCACTTTAGAGACACCGATTAGCTTAACACGCATATCTTTGTATTGTGGGAGGAAACCGGAGTACCCAGAGTAAACCCACACAGACACGGGGAGGACATGCAGACTCCCTACAGAAAGGACCCAGGCCACCCCACCCTGGGACTGAACCCAGGACCTTGTTGTTGTGAGGCAGCGGTGCTACCCATCGAGCCATTGTGCATAGAAGCGAGTTTGGCGGCTTGGAAGGAAATCTGTCCTGCCATCACGGGTGGTAAGAGATGAGGTTGGCGAGATAACGGGGAGCGGGCTAGATAACCAGTTTAGACTGTATGTCTAAAGTCTAAGTGTAGACAAAATGAGGATTAATGAAATATTTGAACCTTTTTGGCAAACCAGGTTCCACTGGCTTGTGTGATCCATTCTCTAGAATGAATACCAGTGTCGATCCAGATACCACGGCGGTTAGAACCAGTGCTGAACTATATGAAAGAGTAAGTACAATTTGTGGAAGTTACATTCTTGAAAAAGCGGTGCTCAACGAACACATTCAGTGGTTTATGATTATAAGTATTTGGCAGAATTAGTCATCAGAATCACAAATGCCCGTTGGAGAGCATTTAACCCTCAATCCTCCCAAACACCATTGGACAAAGAGCAGACAACTTACAATTCAGAAATCTGCAGAACATGCAAAAGTATTGAGCAAAGCAAGGTACATGAACTAGTATTAATTTAGTGTAGTGTTTAATGAGTTTTGTTAGTAGTGTTTTATGAGTTAATCATAAATCATAATGATATATCACAAATCATACACATATATTGTCACATATGGCAATAAAATAAAGCGCCCAGATCACCCACCACGGTGGACTACTGCAAAACTTGACATGCAATTATGTTTACGGCAGATTGATTACATGTGTGGTCTGATTCGACACTGACTTTTTCCACAAGAGAGCGTAACGGTGCTTTCCCCACTGTGGTGTAAAAAGGCTCTCACACACTACTTTTTAAATGTCTCTACAATAAACTTAAATACATTGTACCCATTTGACTTTGATAGGGAGCGTTTAATTGAACTGAGAGAAGCAGGATAAATTTCCAGTCTTCCAGGCCATTCTAACCTAGTTAAAAGGAAGGGTTGGAAGCAGGGGTTTCTTGAAGGCATGTACACATGGTGAACAGGCTACGGACAGCCCAGGCACCACCATTCACATACAGGTGGCACCTTCTCTACACACCCCTGTGTCTGTCTTAGACCATTAACAAAAGTGCTTAGTGAAAGGACATCAAATAAAGCTGTTTGAAATAGATCATGTTGGTTTTTCTCTACAATTTTCCCCAGTCTTATATTAAAGACTACGTCCTGCATAGTGGAGATATTTTTACATTCCTCCATGATTTTACCCAGTAAGTCTAAGTGCTTCTCAATGGGGCAACCATATACATTTTCAGAATGCCAGGTGGGTATTGCTAAACGTTTACATTCAAAAGATGAAGAAATACATTTTACAAGAATTCACTTGGTGAATAATAATAATGCTGCAGTACAGTTGTAGAACTATGAGAGAAAGGTTAGTAAAGCTTTTCACAATCTCAAGTTTGCTCACCAACTCACCAGTAAAAGAATGAATAAATAAATGACTCTTGCTCCTGCATATTTCCTCGGCTTTGTGATGTGGTTATCTTTTTTATATCAGAACCTTACAAATGTTTTGGTTGGTACTTACTTTCAGAACATTCAGTAGGCGGTTCTCATAACTCTTCCCAATCACAACTTTTCTAACTAGTTTAGGGTTCTCATCCACCAGCATATCCATAAAGCTGTAGATCTATGAACAGAAACGTCAGTTAACCTAGCACTGCCAATTAAAGTTTAATTAAATCAAAATTATAGTACTGTAGAAATGTCCCAAGGAATATACTGTAAATCTCATGCACATGCACTGTTAAGTAAAACTTTAAAAATTAAGCATCAGGTCCATGACTGGATCAACTTCCTCTGCAATAATAGTACATTGATCACCAAAATTAGGGGATATTTTATATGGGAACATTTTTTAAATATCCCCATATCCCCATAACATATATCTGCAAACAAATGGCAATCTAAAGGAATTTATTAGCAGTTAAATAGCAGTTACATAATTGTGCAAGGATAATGGGAAATTTCCATATTGATAAAAAAAATTATACAGTACTGTAGATGTGTAAGAAAATGTTCAGGCCACTGATAGTAGCTTGTTTAAATTCTAAACAATTTATTATGATACTTTTTAAAATTGTTTATTTGGTTTATTTATGTATTATGATATCCTATTAGCTATACTATATATATATATATATTAACTTTCTATAATCAAAATTCATCATTTTACAGGTCCAGCAATTTCAACATTAAATGTTAATGAGCACTTTCTAAAATTGTTAATGAAAATGTTAATGAAAGTGCTCATTAACATTTAATGTTGAAATTGCTGGACCTGTAAAATGATGAATTTTGATTAAACAAGGTATTCAATTTAAGCTATGAATTGTTCTATTATAGTTTTAAGATCTATCCATCCATCCATTATCCTCCACGTAATTCACACGGGTCACTAGCCAGCCTGTGACCACCTGCGCAAGGACAGGAACAACCAGAGATGTGGCCGCAATCCATCGTAGGGCACACACACAGTTACACACTAAGGGCCACTTTAGAGACACCAATTAACCTAACACGCATTTCTTTGGACTGTGGGAGGAAACCGGAGTACCCGGAGTAAACCCATGCAGACAGAGGGAGGAGTTGCAGACTCCACACAGAAAGGACCCACCCTGGGATCAAACCCGGGACCTTCTTGCTGTGCGCCAGCGGTGCCCCCCACCAAGCCGACATGCCACTTCGAAAATATTATTGATATATATTATTTTAGTTGATCAAACGGTCATTCTTTGTTTTTTTTTATTCAATTCTTTGAGTCAGTCTGTCTTTTTACTTTGGATGTTGCCAGTTAATGCTGCAGATCCACGTGCAGAGGCAGGAGGTTAGGAGCAGCAGTTTGTCCTCTGTATTAGGGTTGCCATGCCCTCTTACTCTGTGATGCATTGTGCGGACTTGTCAATAAAGTAACTGTCACTCGTTAAAAAGGTAAAGTGATGTTGCTTATGTTCAGCCTCTAAATGTTAAAGGAAAATATACGTTATTATTTTTTCCTACTATCTAATCAAATGGTCTCTCTTTCACCTTGTATTCACGAGGCCAGCTGTTTTTTAGGATTTTTGGAGCTCATTCTCGAGAAAATCTATCTGACTCCAGATGTTGCAGCTGTAAACAGACACTCAGCGCTGCTGTGATGCACGTGCAAACGCAGGAGTTTAAGAGCAGAGGTTTGCTTATAAATTAAACGGCTTTGGGTTTATATTTCTGTTACGTTGCTTACAAATCATTTTGCAAGTTGCAGGTTTTTGAGTCTTGTTTATAAAGTGTGGTTGCTTATTTGGGTTTCCTGATCCTGGCTGTTTCTCCCTAATATTCCTGGAAGTTGGTTTAGTTCAATGAAAAAAATATATATATTATTCTCTTGTAGGATCTGGCAACCTGATGTATATTTTAGTAACTTTAGTAGCTATATTTGGTAGTAACTTTAGTAGAACTCATTTAAAAAATTAAATCTATTTTGTTATTTATTTTGAATTTTATCACTAATTTAAATATTATTATTGATTTAAATAAATCATTTAATTAATTTTACTATTACTACAACGTTATTATTTAATTAACATCTAGGCCACCCAAGCAGATCGGCTCCCTTTTTGAGTCTTTGGTTCTCCCAAGGTTTCTTTCATCTTTATTCAGGGAGTTTTTCCTTACCATTGTCGCCCTAGGCTTGCTCAATTTGGGATTGGCCTTTTAAGATCATATAATATTATAAAGCTGCTTTGAGAAAATGCTCCTTTATAAAAAGCGCTACAGATATAAATTTGACTTTGAATTTTAATTTATTTTGCTGGCTGAGCTTCGTATTTCAGGTTTAGACTTTTTTTGGTTTTATAAGGATGACCTGCTGCGAATGGTGTTTGTAAGTGTGTGTACCTGTCCTATTGCGAGTAGTACTCCTTTTTTACCTTTATATTCTCTCTAACCTCTGGTTCCTCTGGCTAATCTTACGGGATTTTTTAAAAACATTTTTTTAAAAAGGGGGAGTAGCAGTAGCCCGATGCTGTGCAGAAACACGACCTTGGGAGGACCAAGCTTCAAAAAGGGGCCTTACATGCTTGGGTGGCCTAGATGTTTATTGCAATGATTAGGTTGTAGAAATAGTATAATTAAGTAAATAATACAATTTGAATTAAATAACAAAGTTTGCTTGGATTTCAGCGTTAGGAGCAAGAGAGCAAACTTTAGTCTCTCAGCGTGTCCTAGCCGATGGAGGTGAATTTACACATTGATACACTCCATGGAATAGATAACAATAACACACACACACACACACACACACACACACACACAAAAGAAACAATCGGGACCAATTCGGATTGGTGAAGGACGGGACCACCCGCTCGTCCTTTATTCTTTTTATTTTAATACAGTCAGCATGGGGTCAAGGGACGATACCTCACAAACACACACACACACACACAGAATGAGAGCGAGAGAGAGAGGGTCGTTTCTTTATCGTCATCATAGCTGATAGTGCTCTGTTTTTTTTTGTCATTTCTTTTTGTAACTATTTTCTGTAACTCTTTCTCCATGTGTACTTTATATTATATTCGCTAATCATGCCCGCTGTGGCAGCAGTCATCCA
>JAVSBV010114130.1:0-20805 GCA_033117975.1 Parotocinclus spilosoma
GGGTATTTTGTGTAGAATTTTGAGGAAAGAGATTAATTTAATACAATTTGGAATAAGGTTGTAACGTAACAAAATGTGGAAAAAGTGAAGCGCTGTGAATACTTTATTATATATGGTCATTATACCACTGCTAAAACCATGGTATATGTAATCTAATGGTAGCCTAAGTCTTTTCCATTCAGTATAGAATTCATTAAATCAACCTTTTATTGTGATCTTAAGGGATTTTTCACAGAATAAATACTGCAAAGTTTAGGAACTTTATGAAGGTTCTCAAACTCTTGTGCTGTCCTTTATTGTATTGTCTGTATTAATCTTATTAAGTAAACTATAAAATGAAATATAAACACAGTATCACCTTTTAAAGAAACACAAAGGCCACTGTTTGGATTAACAGAAAGCTTTGCTTGTGCATGTCCAGCTCTGTACAAAGGATGGCGCTCCGTATGTTGTTGCCGTTTAACTTACCTGTGTGCTGAGTGGGCAGGGACAGGAATCTCCGTGCTATTCTGCAGGCTAGACTGCTTGCACCTCTGCCGCGTGTGTGGGCGTGTCCATGTAGGAGAGCCGGAAGAGAGCAATCGGCAAGGTAGCAATACACAGGTAAACCAGAGAGTCAGATATGAGAGAATAAATAGCCAAACATCAATTGTGGAGGGAAGGAGGCCAACAGTGAATGACTGAGAACACTAGAGAGCTGCTGCCTGTGAAGAGGTGAAGGAGAGAGGGATGCTGAATGAGGTGTGTGAGGTTTGTCTACAGCCAATAGTGGAAGGAGGAGGATTCATGAAGATCTCTCTGGAAGAAGTGGAGAGCTTCTACAGGTTTACTGTTTCCTGTGACCTGCTCCGTTGTGAGTTTAAAGCTTTAAGCCAACATTTTCTCTTTCAACTTTCTTCCTTTCAGATGTTTGTGAAACTCGTGGTTGGTTGGTTAGGGTGAAAGAGCTTGCTCTTTGCTGTTTGGTGGTTTCATAGAGCTGCATGAGATGATGCTGTGTAGGAAGGGATCAGCACTATATAAAGCTCATGTAATTCATAATTTTCTGTGATAGCTAAAGTCAGAGGTGGCAGTTTAGCACTTTTAAAACTGGTCCTAATTGAAACAAACGGACCTGAAATGCACAACATTCAAATGCAAACTTTGAAATGTGGAAACTGTTGAGAGTAGTTGAGGGGTAGATTGCAGTTTTCTGTTTCTAATTTAAATCCTTTGTTACGCTGACACAAACCTCATGTTAGTTGCCTACATTGGTATTACTTCATGGCAAAAATTATGTACACATCATGTCTGCTTAGTTGATTCTTTAATTGTAGCCACACCATTGCTATAAGATGCATTACGTCAAGCATGCAGTCATTACAAACTTTCACAGTAGAACGGGTCATGTGGCGGCTCAGATAATTCAGTTTCCACCCCTGCCTGACTACCTTATTACTGTGAAGTGGAAACATCTATGAGCAAGCTCATGTATTGTAATTGCCAAATTCTGAAATGCTTCAGCAGAAGAACTGTTTGACAGGAGCTTCATGGCTTGGATTATCCTGGATTGGTGTAAATGGCAGCACCATTGGACAGACCTATGTATTGAATTTCATAGTCTGCGAGTTAAATCTAAGGCAAAATGGAATGTTTGAGTAGAAACTCATAATAAATGTGCATTCAGCACCATAGAAACAGTTTGGGTAAAGCATTTCCTGTTTTACTTGACTATACCTACTACCTACAGTATGGAGAGGATGGCCCTTTACAGAGCCATGATGGTGTGAATCCTTTTTCTTCGAACATTAATGTTTCAGCCCTTGCAGCTGCATGTCAGCGAATCCTTAGCTATTTTCAAAAATGTAATGAAAGTCTTAACAGAAAAGTAATGCAAGCAGCAGAAAAATTAGCAATAGTTCATAATTACACCAGTGGTTTTGTTCTTACAAGTACAACGATTGCGATTTCACAATAAACTCAAATGATCATGAATTGCATTTTACCATTTTAGCAGTCCTGACTTATGACTATAACAAGAAATGGAGAAGTGAGTCACATTATGTAGACAGCTTTAGCTTTGGGAACTTGTTTGGTGTTTTTGTCCCTCTTGTATCAGCTGATTATTTACCAGTATTTGGTGTTTTGACTCTCATGTGATCGCATGTCAGGCTTGCAGACATAGAAGTCAAACACAATATTTTCTTGTCTCTGTTTAGTCGAGTCAGATAGGAGTTGTGTAGAACCATTAGATATGATATTAACCATCCGATTCTGTAATATTTGCTAAGGTATGTTTACACTTGCCATGGGATTGGTAAGTGAAGGCCTCCTGACCCTGCCATGCTTATTCAGTGGCCTAAAATACACAAAGCTTCACTGTAAGTCTTCAGTCATTACATGCAGCAGGAATATACAGTAGTTAGTAAGTTATTTGCTTATGGTGTGGGTGTAGCATGTCTCAAACACAGGATACACTAATATCATTCTGTACTGTTTTTAAATGATTAGTTAAACTGGTGTCTGTTATGTTTAACACTGAAGACCAACACAAATCAGCTGAGGTGCTAATACTTAAGAGTTTTCAATGTATTGGCACATTTACTTCAAGCCATATTACAGATGCACACTCTGTAGTTTCTAGTTGTCAGGCAGTTTACTCAGTAGGCAGGTGCGGCACTGTGTTGCTGAGTACCAATAGGAGCAAAAATAATGTGTAACCCCCTAAGGGAGCATGCAAGAACAACATCTTTTGGATTCCCCTTTGCTTCCACCCACTGGAAAGCCATACACTACTAGAACATTTATGAAGACATGATGGTGCAGTTAAATTAAATTTATAACAATAGTTCCTGGGTTTGGTAATTTATTTGACTTATTGGCGAGGTTACCTAACCTTGGGCTAGATTGGTTTTTACTTTCTGTTGTCTTTTAAATTCAAAACATTTATACATTCAATAATACTGGGTCTCCACTGAGGATTACATCTTCTCATGTCTTTAACTCATTGATAGTCAACACGGTACCCATGGGCATCTGGTTGGCAGCTGTGACCACACATCATTTTAAAAAATGGCAATCTTGGAGCTCTGTCTAAAAATGTTGTCATTGTATTGTTGTTTTTTTTATTTAGTAACATTTGCATTCATGTAGATTTTAAAATGTCATCATTGAATATAAAATGTAACATTTTGTCTGGGGTCAAATATAAATATCGTGTCCAAGACCTCCACCTCGAAGTTTGCTAAGACAAGCTAGCAAGCGCAGCTACGATGGTAAGCAAGAAGTGATTTTTATATTAGAAAAACATGGAAGAAACGATTGAGGCACAATGTGGAGCTGCACTTCAGTACATGTCACAAAAGCTTCCACACTAAATACCGTCCCACAAACAGCAGTCTTTTTTTTTTTTTGTGAAAAACACAAGTGAAAAAGTTCACGATTTAATTCAGTTTGACATTAATTTGAAGTGATATTTTGTAAACAATACAAGATATAATACAAGAAATAATATGTGTTCAAATTCAGTTATTGTGAAAAAGGTGATACGTGGCCTCAGCAATCCAGGTTTGATCTCTGGAAAGTCCATTATATGTCCACTCTGTGCTCTTGTTTCATCATCCCATCCGAAAATGTAGGTGTACTGGCTGCTTTCGGCTGATCCTAGGTGTGTGGTAGCTTAGTGGTTAATCAGATGATTGTAGGTTTAAAGCCCCACTAAGCTGCCAGTGTTGAGACCTTGGGCATGACTTTTAACGTTGTTCTGCTCAATTGTAAACGGCCCTGAATTTTTCTGCTAAATGATGTGCGAGTAAAAGAGGGAAGTGTGTGGGTGTGGTAACCAATGATGAGCTGGTGCCCTCTGTGCTTACCATGACCGTCATTAGAATAAAGAGTTACTTAAAATGAATATGCGTACAGTGTTTGTGCTTGAATAATTGAGTTTACAGTGATGTATCATAATACAGTTATGCACAACTGTATTAGGTTGAAGTGTCTAACTGATAACATCAGCAATTTCTCACTATTACATACCAAGCCCACTGCAGACATCTTTTGAAGTGTGCAGTGTTTACTCCAGTGTTACATTACTCGTGTTGTTGTCAGACTTGTTGGGTAGGGCTGGTTGTATGAGGTCATGTTATTTTATCCTTCTGTTAGTATTTCCTTTTTTTGTATCTTTTCAGTATCAATTTTAGACTCGATCAGCATGTTTCTTTGAGCAGAGGATTTACTTAGGTTTTTGGATGCTGGATCTTCTTTAGCTATTAAGAGTAACAGTGTACAGTACTTGTAAGGCGTTGGTGTGGAGCTCACAGTTGAACCATTTTTGCGTGTTTTCAATATTTGGATGCAGATGCTGTTGGGATCAGGTAAGTTTGAACATTTTTGTCAGTTAGTGAAAATGCTTTAGATTTTTTTTTGTGTCATGTTAATTTCAAAATAACTGTTCTTACAGACAAATGTGTCGTAGATTTTAAGCTCTTGATGTTTGTCTCCCTAAAGAATTGTCATAACTCTCATCTTTCATTGTGGGCTTTGTGATGCCACCATTGCTATACCTGCTTGCTATACTCGGTTCACTCAACAATTGCCACTTCACAGGTTGTCAGTTACTTTCTTTTTAACGTAGTGATTTATTACTTTAGTACTCAACATGGGTATTTTATTAGCCCATAGAGTAAGTGACTTGATACTGTTACACTTGATGACCGTATTCAGTATCTATACAAGTGGAAAAATGCACTGAGGAGATATAAAACGTTCTACATGGACTTTGTTTTCCTCTATTTTACAGTTCCAAAAATATATATGCTGTATATGAAGAAAGTTCAAATAGCCCAAAGTAAGAAAAAAATGGAATTGTCTTTATTTGGTGACTGCAGTTTATACAGTCATGGCATGCTATACAAGTTACTTGTTATATACTCATTCCACAAAATGGATTTCACATAAACAATATTATCTAGTAGGATTCTTATTTGATTAGTTTTATTGCAAATTCCCTACCTCCGTCCAGAACCTATCACACATCATTTCTACTCTGTGATGTTGGCATAATAATGTGGTACTGGCAACTTTGATTTGAATGAATGAATGATTGATTTGAATTATCTGCATTGAATAGAGATTCTCTATCTTGCTTCATGTTTCTCTTCCCATCTACTAGCCTTTGTATTTATAGATAAATCTGCCAGCTGCTGCCATTGCTCAAGTGTAAGGGGAAGTTGCATTAAATATTTAATATTTGCCACTCTAGCTAATAGAAGTCACTTTCTTTAAATACTGCATACACTCACTTGTTTTCTTATTAGCTTGACCTGGACATGGTCGCAGAAAAGCCAGTGCCTAACCAGTGGCATAGGACACAAGGCAGAAACAAGCCTAGACAGTGCACCACTCTATTGTAAATACTGCATGCAAATGTCCTGTATTTTCTGGTTGTATGCTAATATATGGCCATGTATACTTTTGCTAATACAATTTTAGATCTAATATAATGGTGGCCTAAGACATTTTCACAGTACTGAAGATTATTATTATAATATTATTATAGATTGATACAGTCCCACGTTATGTTTTTTTAGAAGTAGTATATGGTGAAGCCAGTTTTTGGTTATGAAGTAATCACAATGTCTGCAGCCCTGGCATTTGGTTTACTGTCAGTGACTAATGATAACAATTGATGCAAAGTAACACACTTAAATGGGCAAAATGTGCTAATGGCTAACTGGTATTTCCAGATTAGTTCTCTAGAGTTTGGTGTGATTAAGAGAGAGAAAGAGAAATTAATATTGATGGTTGCCAAGAGGGAGGGAAAGAGACAGAAGGGCGTCAGCAGGATACTTACTTAAGTAAACAACTCTGGGTAAATTTCTAAAGAAGTATAGCTGTATTGCTGTTAATGGCATATTCTGCTTTCTTTTAGAATGATTTTTGTCCATCACGTGAGATTACCACAGACACTTACATTATGTTTCCTGTACTAATTAGACCTTAAATCGGGTTAGTCAACATTCACTCACAATGAAAAGCTGAAGTCCCATAAGTGTATAGTAAAATGGCACACCTGTAAAACTCACTCAATCACTAACTCACTCAGTGACTTGTTCATATTCGTGTAATTCAGTTCAGGGTTGTAGAGGAGCTGGGCCCTAACTGGCAGAATAATATGTAGGGTGTAAACCACCCCTGGCCAGGGCACCAGTCTATAGAAGGGCACATGCACACAAATACAGACTCCACACAGGACCCCCAATCCTGGAGCTGTGGAGTCAATAGTGGAGAATATTTTACAATTTCAATTATTTTTTAAGTTTGCTCCTTTTTTAATATACATTTCTTTGCTCTCAGCACAGGATAACGTTTAAGTATTTGGAACATTTACACAAGTAAATGACCAAACAAGTAAATATAGGGTGAGTCAAAAGTCACTGGACATGTCGCATTCTACGTTGTATAAGACTGCCAGAATTATTGCTGAGGTTTCTTTGTTAGTAGCGGTCTTTGGACGACCACCATGTGGCTTGTCACTAAGGCATTTTAATACCTGGTCTAACATAAATGAATAGAGTAAAGCCACTAAAGTTATTGGAACGATGGAATTAGATTCAATTTGCACCCATTCCGGAATGTCCTCTGAAACTGAAAAAAAGACCTGAAACTGTAAAAGTGCCGTACCGCCCATTTCCATGACATAAAATATCTATTGGATTATGGTCAGGATTTTCACTTGGCCATTTCAAAACCCCTTTAGTATTTAACCATTTTAATGGAGCTACCTGTACCTTTTGAAAATGAGAAAAGAAAATGGCTGCCATTTTGGAAGACATTGTCTTTTCCGGACATAGGCTAAAAGATAGGCCCCATCATCCATTACATGCTAAGGTATTCAGATATGTAATTTTCCCATTTGTTTCTGAAATAAAAGGGAGTCCCGTGACACATTTATTGTTATCAATAACTTATTCGACACAGTCCGGGTCATATCATGACTCTTATTCATAGCATAAGTCTTATTTTTAATAACCAGGCCTAGTGGATACATTTGTTGTAAATGTTAATTTGAATTTCTGACTAAATATAGTCATCTTCTAAAGTAGAGAGCGTCCTGTTTTGGTGTCTTGTGATTTTCCCGGGACTACAGTAGGGGTCGGCTAAAGTTATTGTCACACAGGTGGCTAATCTGAAATTATCATTTTTTTTGTCTCACGCTTGAAGTCTGTCTTCCTGTTTAATTTGTGGCTTTCTTAAACAAACAAAAGGGCAAGTAAACACTTCTTACGCTTGTATGCTACTGTTTCCCACACAAGAGTTCTACGAGATTTGCAACTATTCTTATTAATGGCTTTGGACTGTGGAAGAAAGCCAGGGCACCCAGAATAAACCCACACACACGAGGAAGACACGCAAACTCCACACAGTCATGGCGTGCTTGAAAAAACTAGAATGACCACTTATTAAACAAAAATTGTTTGGGGTCACATCTATAATTTGCCTATGAGCTACAAAGTAAAATTGGGATTAGTCCATCATTTTTGGCAGGAGTTGCAAATGATATTCTTGCCACCAAACTAACTGGAGCAATATAGAATTCTCAGTGACTGTTATTTTGAACCACTTGCTTGTTAAAGACCTTGCATCGAAACAGAAATCTCACATATGAACATCCATAAACAATATGGACAGTCTAACATTACCCATACCAGGCCAGTGTTATGGAGTGAAGGAGACATAGTGAAATTCAGTTTGATGAAAATTCAGGAACATCTTGACAGTCTCATGATTTTCAGTGACACCGTAGTCATAGTCCAGTCATGTGTTTTCAAGTTGTGCTTTTAAGTTTCACATGATGTTAATGGCAAACAGTCATTTTCTTTCCTGTAAATGAAGTACTATTACATAATAATGTTGATAAAAATGAGAAGAACCATGTATGATAGCTAAACAATTCTTATTGAAGTTGTCATATAAGCCCCATCTTTGGATCAAGAAGTAATACATTTTGAAGTGTGCTTTACATTTAATCTTGGAACATATTCTCTCCTGATAAGGTAGGTTCCTAATTGGTAGAATGAACTTCCCCTCCGTGTTTGAACAGCTGAAGCCTCTCTCTCTTAAAAAAACAAACAAACTAAAAAACTGTTTCATAAATGTATTCTTGTTTAGATTCCTAAATATTAGGAATAGATTATGTTTTTGATGTATTAAAGCACTTTTGTTGCTCAAGTCAAGTCGCTCTGGATAAGGGAGTCTGCTAAATAATGAACTGTAAATGTAAGTCATCAATTATTTTGAGCAATTTAACTCAATAGTCATTATTTAATTCATACGGCATTATTAAATGTTTGTGAACCCTTTAGAATGTTCTAGATTTCGTCATAAATATGACCTAAAACATCGTTAGATTTTCAGACAAGTAATAAAAGTAGTAAAAGAGAATCCAATTAAACAAATGAGACGCAAAGCAAAGAAAATTCTCCAACATTATATATGTGGCAAAAGTATGCAAACATTTGCTTTCACATCACTCAATTTGAACCCGTTCTGCTGTACAGAACGGCTTTAACTTACAGATGTTAATGGGTTGCTTTGCATGAACTTTACCCATGACATTTCTTTTGGCTTATGGTCTGGATTTTCACTTGTCATCTCAATATATTATCTCTAGTATTTAACCACTTTTGTTGGAAATACCTGTATGCTTAGAGTTGCTGCTTGATCCACTTTCTCTTGCGATTCAGTTCATACGCAGATGTCCGACATATATTCCTCATATGCAAGAAAACAGACAAAACCCTGATTTTACCACCACTGTGTTTTACAGATTGGATAAGGTTTTTATTCCAGAATGTAGTCTTTCTTTCTCCAGACATATGGCTTCTCTTTTAAACCAAAACACCCTATTTTGGTCTCATTCATCCAAATAGCTTATGATGGGTAGTAATATTCTTCTTGGAAAACAGTGGCTCTCTTCTTGCAGCTCTACCCAACAACATTGTTGTCCAGTGTTCACTTCCGTTAACCGGGTTTTTTTTGTGACCTTACAGACTGTTACGTTACTCTTGAAGATTGTTGGTCGATCAAATAAAAGTGGTCTTGTAAACCCTTAGGTTTGTCCGACTTTTGATTGATGGAACCCAAACTCTTTAGAGACAGTACATCAATGAAAGCTGTTGAAATCCTGTTATCACAGCTGCAATGCAAACTACTTCATATTTATAATCCACTGAATGCTGCACCAAACTTTATATTTTCAGAAATGTGTGTTGATCTAGCACCATATAAACAGGTCTCTGTCACTCTCTGACAGTTTCAACACACATACCTCCAGTTTCAAATGTCTACCCCAGGAAGGAAATCATTAGGACTATGTTTATGTAACAGTCTAGATTAGATGAAGAGAGGAAACCACTGTTTTTTTTATTGACCATTTTTTTCAGAGTGCCATTGGTCTGGAATCAAAACAGTTTGTTTTGATTAAATATTACAGTTTCAACATTACAGTTCAGTATGACTTTGGTACAATGGAGATTTATCAAAGAAGGATTTGTATTTTTTATGTACCACTGAGGTAGTTGGTACAGTCTGTAGTGTTTTTAAAGGTAAAATATATTTTCACTATCCATTCTGAAACTTAGATGGCAATCAACTTCAGCTAAAAATTGCGTTGCATATTTCTTACTAACGGCTTAAATCTTAAGATGTCTGAGTGGAATTACTATTGTGAATCTGGTTTTACATTTATTAGACTTTGCTCATAGGCTAAAGAATTTGTCCCAAATGCATGTACCATTACACCCCTCAATCCTATTTAATGCTAAATAATCAATTTTCCTTTAACGTAGCTCTGCACAGCCATAAAGTGAAGTCAGATTCATTTATTTAGTGCTTTTTACAATGGAGCATTTTTTCAAAGCTGCTTTACAATTTTAGATTAGCTTCTAATATCTAGGGCCAATCAAGCTTAGGGTGACGAGAAAAACACTCCCTAAACATTATTAGGAAAAAACCATGGGACTACCAAGACTCAAAAAGGGACCCATGCTTTTTTAGTGGCCTAGATGTTAAATATAAGAACTTTGTAAGAAGTTTGTACTAATAGTTGAAAAACAGAAACTAAGTACATATTAATTATAGAAATGTGAATAACATACGCCTGAACAGAATGTATTCATTACAGTATTTAGTCTAGTACACTGTGGAAAGACACACCACTAAATAGTCTAGCAGCCATGAATAGTACCTACAAGGTACATTTAATTTTTCTTTATATTTGGAGTTTTGTGCTTTGAGATGACTTGTTGTACTGATACCCTCAGATATCCAGGGTGTCTCCCTGGGTCTACATAGTAATGGTGCTCTATATTGTATGTAAAATGCAGGAAATTGTGTTTAGGGGACCATTTAGGAAACAGTCATAACGACGATTGCTTCGCAGGGTCAGGTAGTGCAAATGCTGAACAATGTAAAAAAAAAAAAAAAAAAAAAAAAAAAAAAAAGGAATCATAAATGATTGATTGTGTTAACTGCATGGAATATGTTTCCTAGAAGAATTGATATGGGCTCATTTTCATCTATGCTTTTGCTACTACTCTATATTGCTAATTTTGTTTGTTTATCTCATGTTATTTGCTTAGCCATTTTATTTGCTCAGCTTGTCCACGCAAAGTCAGGCAGCTGATCCTGATGATCGACTGATCCTGATGAGAGTTTGTATTTTTTGGGCTTTGTACATTTTAATGGTAATGTTGTTTACCACATTATATACCACAAGTGCTTTGTACAGAGCCTGTACTGTATAATTGTTGCTTTGCACCATTGTTTTAGTCATAAAATGATGGTCACTGTATGTTTATATGGTAAAATAGAAGCTTTTCAGGACAGATTGCAGTATACCCAAATCAGCTAAACATTTCTTCTGTTTAGGAATATTTTTGTGCTTAGTGCTTCTACAATTTTACAAAATCAAAATCTCCTCTTATTTGTTTGGAATGCCTGTCTGAAATGCTTGATTTTGTGGTAACCAAGCTATTTTTGTGTGAATTTGGATGCATGTTTTGGACCACTGTTCAGATGTATGATTCAAACTTCACTTATTTGTAGTTTCTTGACTCAGACAGACTGATTTGCATCTTATTTGTCTTCAATGAAGCCTACCATGCAATTTAACTTAACAAGGTTCAAGGTTTGTGGAGGAAAAGCAAGTCTATAACAGTAACCCCATCTTTAAAACAGGTAAGTAAGACACCTGCAGTTGCTGAATATAAACAGTTGTTATTATGCAATCTGCAATGTACAGTATTAAAAACAGAGCTTTAGGTTGGGTTAATCATTGCTCTGAACGCATGTGGAGAGTTACCGCATTCATAATGTGGCTCTTCATAATCCATTTCCGTGTTCTGTTCATTAATCTGACGGAACCTCTAGAAGACTACTTCTAGGCTGTGGTGTCTGTTATACTACCTGGGTAGCTAGTGAGCTTTGCCCAGCTTGCTGTTCAGCGATGTCATTTTACAAATTACACCAGTGTACCTTTTGAATTGGTATACCATCCAGCACTAGCGTGTATAATTTTTAATGTCAGCATTGCATTTTGTGAAACAGGATGTTGACCGAAATGGGCATTGCCCGGACATTAACGTAGTCACATAGCACTCGATACATTGCACATAGTGTTTTGTTTGAAACAATAATATGAATGATTAAATTTATTAATTTAGTACAGCACTGTGAAATAGTTATTCTTATCTTTTGGATATTTCATTAAATTTGAAACACTGTGTTCTGCCTTCAAGACTGTGATTTTTTTTTTCTCTGTCAGCAAGTGCCACCAGGTTAGTTCTTACTAGTTTTCTGTCATTGCGATGTAAATTAAGAAGTATGCAAGAAGACAGACTTTTATTTCTTATTAGAATTCGTAAAACCTCAGATGTTCAGGCATTCCTATATCAGGAAGATCATGACTGCGTAAAAATGTTATAATACAGCAGTGACCCTGATTGTGGTCGTAACAAATGCAACTACTGCTTTGTTTCAGTTAGCGGTGTGTAGTTCATTTTTAACAGTGTTACTTCTTCAAATCAAAAATAGATTAAAGTTCATTTGGTCAGTCATGCTGGCATACTGCTATGTAGGGTTTACCTTTTCCAAAGTCTTGTATAGTAAACAAAATGCCTGCACTACGGTCTAACTGTACATACTCTGTTAAAATTTTATGTAAACCCATTTAGTCCATATTTTACTCATGAAAATGCTACATAATATCTTATTATATAAATATTTTATATAATATTTTTTAGAATAGATAAGTAATTGCGTGATATAGGTGAAATAGGTGAAAAGATGTAATGCGTAAATAATAATGTAAATGCATCGTTTTAAGACATGATGTGATGCACAAACTTCACTGGTAAGGAAGAGTGAGGGCAGAGAAAAAAATATCTATTATTATTATTACGGGAAAGTGCCATTTTCATTTTGCCTGTTTTGTACAGAACCCAAACTAGCTGTCAGTAAAAAAAATTGAGACTTCTTCACTAATTTATTTTTATTGCCAATTTATATTCAGTATTTACAAAAATTAAGCGCAGTAACAAGTTGTTATTGTGCAAGATGGCTTTGTTTTAGGCAACGCACCTAAGTGGAGATCCACAGTTAGACCAACAGCTGACACTGGTAGATAGTAAATCCCTTATTTATACAACTTTCCTTTCCTTTTATTGGAATCTGTTTTATTTTTCATTTCTTAGTAAAAAGTCCTGCAGACTAGACCAGAAAAAAGTCCATGTATCGTTACACCTGATAAAGGAGCATCAGTGTGACGTGCAATACATTTTGTCAGCATGTAGGTTTAGCAATCGATTATTCAATGTAATGTTAATATTAATTAGTGGAACAATAAGATGTACTGTTGATCTAACACTCTACCACTGTTGATAATCATACAACATGGAAGCTCCTGTTGACTGTTCACGTGTAAGTTGGAACCTGGCCTGAGTGTGTTCAAGCTTAGGAGCAGCTGAAGAAGACGGATACTGTAATTACACACACCATATAACAGGGATGTTGACATATACTGGAGAGACTGCCTGTATCTTTGAGTGAGTTTCGATACAAGTAGCCAAAGGGAGTGACAGTATTTGCTAATGGCAATTTACATTTCTGGGTCCTGATTAAAAAGGTGGCAAGAATACATACATTATGCATAATGTAAACATATATATCATTCACACGTACACCGATCAGGCATAACATTATAACGACCTCCTTGTTTCTACAATCATTGTCCTTTTAATCAGTTTCACTTACCAATATATATTTGTATTACCACAAGTACGGACTGTAGTCAATTTGTTTCTCTAAATACTTTGTGAACCGCCTGTACTCGCCTGTTTTCTTATGACCAGGACCTCCACGGGACCAACACAAATCAGGTCCTATTTGGGTGGTGGATCATTCTTAGAACTGCAGTGATTCTGGCATTTTATTTTTTTAATTTAGCCTTTATTTAACCAGGTCGGTCTCATTGAGACACAATGATCTCTTTTTCAAGGGATGCCTGGTCAAGACAGCAGCCTAAAACATCAGTTTCATCATTTAAACACAACAATTCACAATTACAGCATAAAACAAGAATTCAAACATAAAATATACAAATAAAATTTAATAGGATCAATAGGGTTGAATAACGCAACTTTCAGACAAAACAAGAGCAGGAACTATAAAAAGCTGATTCCAAGTTCCTCACTACATTTTTGAATGTTCCAAGAGAAATAAGTTCCTCCAGAATGCGTTCCAAGTAGTGGGTGCAAAATACACGAAGGAGCCCTTACCAAATTCAGTGCGAACTTTGGGAACATTAAGCAGATAACAATCATTAGAGCACAAGATCTTGAGATATAACAACATAAATATTGGGGAAGTTGGTCTAAAATTGCTTTATATATAAAAATGTACAAGTACCAATGTGAAAGCCAATGAAGGCCACTTATAAAATGCAGTGATGAGTGAGGGCTTTGCAAACCTGTGACAAACCTCAAGGCACCATGGTATACAGAATCCAATGACTGCAGACATGTTGCAGGGGCATGTATGTAAATAAGGTCGCCATAATCCAATACAGGAAGAAAAGTAGCAGCAACTAACTTTTTCCTAGTGGTAAATGTGAAGCATGTCCTTTGGTGATTTAAAAAAACGCAGTTTTAGCTTCAATTTTTAAAACTAGGTTTTCTATATGTGATCTAAAAGAAAGCTTATTATCAATTAAAATGACCAAATATTTGTAACAAGGCACCAAATCAATTGTGTTTCCTTGAAGGGAAGGGGCACTGGGAGGGGGCTCAGGTATCCCCCCCCTTTTGAAAAGAGGCATGATGTTGGTGTGTGGTTCTGGTATGAATGGATCAGACCCAGCAGTGCTGCTGGGGTTTTTAAACACGGTGTTCACTCACAGTGCCCTCCATTAAACACTTCTACCATATTTCTCCACCTCGTAGGTGTGAAGTCAGAGACAGCAGCTCCACTGTTGTTGCACATTTTGTGTTAGTCATTCTCTGGTCATTCTTCAGTGCTTATAGGATGCTGGTGGCTGGACATTTTGATAGGTGGAATATGTTCTGTTCAGCAGTGATACTGAGGTGTTTAAATGACTGCTGTGTTTGAGCCACTCATAGCAGCGCAACACACATTAACACACCACCACCACATCAGTGTCACTGCAGTGCTGAGAACGATTCACTACAAATATGTGTTTGAACTGGTATGGTATATGGACAGTAAGTGTGGAATCATGGTAGTTGTTATAATATTATGGCTGATAATAAATCAATGTCATCTCTAAGATCATTAGGGCAAGATTCCGATCTCTGAACCCATTAACATTTCTTGTTGTGGTGGTTAGTCCTGCAATCAATGACATGATGGTTATTTGTATTCATTATCACCACACTTATGAATAATTCAATATGTATGATGTGTGCTTTAAGCAAGGTGAATGCCAGCAGTTTGTGGAAAAGTTTTATGTAAGAGTAAAGATGATTTGGGGGGGAATACAAATAGACAGGTATAGGTGTTGATGCATATTTCTTAGACTAGTATACTGTAGTTATACTAGATTGAAAAGAAATGCTTTGGCAGTGCTAAACATGATCACATTGCTCACTGTATGGTGAATGGAGATTGTTTTGTGGTTAAAGTTTTGGCATGAGGTGAGGTTTTCGAATGTGAAAAATTAATACATCTACATAATCTGCTTACAGATTGGTAGAATCATTATACGAAACACAGTTTATTACTTCTGCTGAGACGTGGCATCTATAATAGCCCAGAGTGGGCAGGTCTTTAATACACACAGCATTCTTGTTTGTTTGGGAACATACGGAAGGGCTGCTGACAAAAAGAAATGGATCATTAATTATACGGAACTGGCAATGCTAAGCATGATGGCACCTCACTCATCTCTATAGGGAATGGAGATTTGACAAGTTTAAGCAATGTAAGAATTATGATGAATTTTGTGCATTGTGATTCAGCCTGGACAATCATGTATTTATGATCATGACATGAGTTCCTAGTACTACCAAGCTGCCACTGTTGCAGTAAATATAACTGTACACTTTTTTAATCAGGGTCATGGTGGGCAGTACTACACTCTGAACAACGTGCCAGTCCATCAAACGACATCACACACTCACTCATTCACACTCATCAACATCCCCCTTTTTTGGAATATGGGAAGAAACCCATGTGTCAGATAATGAACAAAAACTGGTTTTGCTTCCTGAACAATTTTGGTGTGGGATTTTATGATGAATGTTGGGTGACTGATCACTAAAATAATTTCACTTTTCCTGTCACGTTCCATTTTGTTGATATAAATTTCACATCATATCTAGTTTATTATTCACAAGACAAGCTTTTTGGTCAGACCAAGGATGCCTGGGAATCGACTTGATACTACTGTAATGTCTATGCAAATATTTTGGCCATATAAACTGCTCACATTTACAGATGCTATTTGGACACAGCAATAGTGTTTTGATTACACTTAGTAATATGATTTAATGACTAAATATTAAACAGGGCAGATGTTTAAGGCTCATGTCTGTATTGGTACTGCCACTAGGATTGTAACTGGGATATACAAACTACTGTTGTTTTCTTTGTGAAAGGGATAGCTGTGCTAAAGAATCACATTATATTTTAAAAAATGGGATGCTCTGTAAACATTTTGTTTCTGAGCAAAAAAACCCAACCCAAAAATAATATTTCTAGCTCCAGTTCAGTATAAATGATGATACATATTTTTATAGAAATGAATAATGATGATGGTAGATACTTTCAGATAGATCCAGATATTTCAAGAATCACCTTAATTAACAGGGAGTCTGAATATCTGATAGAAAATTGAAATGGAAAGCATTTAAAGTGGGAATTGTCTTGACAACTACCGAGCACCAAACTACACAGAGTTGATAAGCAGCATGTTTAAAGTATGCAAAACCATGAACTGCAACATGGCCATGCAAATAATGAATTTGTCCATTCACACTTGGACTTCTTAGTTGCTGATATTGACGTAGTCATTGGGAAATATGGATAAAGACATTGCAACCATAAAAAAGCGCTATCAGGGCAGTTGGAATCCATCAGTAATGGCTGACATCATATTTTAATGGTCACTGACATGAGCGGTAACAGATGCAGTACGAAATAAAATCAGCTGCAAAACATTTTATGCACAGTATAAACTAAGAGTGTCAGCATTGTTATGCGATTAAACATTAATGCATTGTAATGTCATTTAATTTATGTTAATATGTCTCCAGATTACTGTGTGATGCAGCAAATCTAAAGTGGTGTTTCTGTTGATCTTGCCATTTTCTATGCGGAAATCAAAACATTTGGAAACACGTTACTGTCAATTTACAATATGTTGTGTGAAATCAAAGACCCATTGCAGGAAGTAAAATTCGTGACATTTTTTTGCTAATGGAGAACTGTTAATTGCATTAGTTCCCCATTGTGTCATTTCTACAAACATAAATGATATAAATAAATATAATATGACATATGGGAAGAAAATTAAATGCCACTGGCCACTGGCCTACGTCTCTAAATCCTCGCAGTAACTAGAATGCCATAAATATTTATAACAGTAGACTAAGAACATAAAGGATATGATGACATTTAATGCATATATTTTGGACAAGACAACTAAATTAACTAAATTTAAAAGTTATTAAAGATGTTTGCACTTGAATTCACAGTGGTTTCAAATCCAGTGTTCAACCTTCCACAGTCCTTTCCTAGATGCATGTCCATATAAAATTGAATGTAATATATTGAACTAATTATTTGGCCATTATTGATTGTGTGATTCAAAGCTGGGTGTCATGGCAGCATAAAGGTTAGTGCAATCATATAGATCCTAACATGTAAAGGTCACATTTATTTCTATATCTTTTTATCGTTTTACAGTGGAGCATTGTCTCAGAGTAGCTTTACTTTACTATCATTTTGTATTCTCTTAATCCAGGGTTACAGTGAAATGGGAAAACCTTTCTAAATTTTATAACAAAGAAATCTTGAAAGGACCAAGTCTCAAAAAGTGGCCCAACCTTCTTGGGAGGCTTAAATTATATATATATAAATTGAACAATATTATTGAATTAATACATATATAATAATAGTTTTATTAATAAGAAGCTATTTCATTGTATAAACCGGGAGAACATGTTTAAATGAATTAGAATAATTAAAAATATGTATATATAAAATTGTCGGCTAATAAATTAGAGATAATGTAATATTATGAAGAGTATAATTCAATATATAATATAGATCTATAGCATGTAAACAACATTGACAATGGTGTAAATTATTAAAATATTGAATAAAATTGTGTTCAAATATGCATATCCGCATCATTTAATCCAGTCCAGAGTCACTGTATGACTTGCTGTAAAAGCGGAAAAGTTGATTGTTCTTATGCTCTGTTGAATTGTGTTGAGTTAATGGACTTTCCTGTCAGTACAATCACCTTTCTCTGGTTTCTATATCATGCCTTGGAGGAGCGGCCAAATACAGGCTTAGATAACAGTATTGTTATTAGAGAGGAACGACAATTAAAATGGTAGCTGTTACATGTGGCAATAACACTTTTACAGCTATCATACATAAAACAACTTTGCAGTATAAACATAGCCCACATTTAAATGCTTTGTTAAAAACTTGTGATTCCTAGAAACACCTGTGGCACTCGGGTGGCATTCTCTGGCCCAGTACCTTGGTGACATGGGTTTAAGGCCCTGGGGTATTTTCCAGCTTAGTTGAGTTTCAAACAGGAATTATTTATTTTTTGTCTAAGGGGGTGGTCACAAGTGCTGCAACAGCAACCCTTACTTTGCCCTGCAATTAACTGGTTAGACTGTTACATGTTACATGTACATGTTGGAGTACATTCTTGGGACATAAAATTAAGGTTCTCTTTTCCATTATATTTTGTGCATTATTATTCCTTGTGCTTGGCACTTGTCAAAGTCGCTCATATCCTTAAACTTGCCTATTTTTTTGCTTCCAACATGAACGTCAAGAACATAACTGCCTTATTTATCCTTATTAGCATGAAAAGAAGATAACTAAACAACTAAAATGCCAAAAGGTCAAGATGGCGCAAGACTAAAAAATTACTGTCCTGAAGAATCATAGGATAACTCCTCAAATTATCCAAAATAGTCCAAAAATTCAGAAGAACTATTTCAGAACTGTTTCAAGAAGAATTATTACAGGAAGGATTAAAGAAGCTGGTTTTTCAAACATTTGCCATCCAAAACATACAGTACATTGCAGACAGACTCAAATATTTTGCATTCTATGGCCAGCATGATTATCGGTAGCTTGAGTGTGTTCTCTGTAGTGATGTCATGCTTTGAGCGGTCTACTGATGCTTCAGAATACTGTAGGCACGCTGTAAGTAAAGTGAAAACTGGGAAATATGGAGGATGTGAAATCATGGTATGGGCTGTCTTTGGTGAACTAAGATGCAAAAAAGCAAAGGAGCATCAGAAGAGATTACAGGAAGCGTTATGTGGTGGATAGAACATAAAAGGCCAATGTGTTAATGGGTCACAAAAAGATACAAAAGTCATGGCTTAAGCAGCATTTTCTGTCGGTGGTGTTTTTCTAGGTCAGTCACCATACTTTGACCCATATTTATACTTTAAGATAATACATGGGCACATATGAAGATTTTGATCTGTGTTCTATATTGAATAAAATATTTCATGTTGGCACCTCCATATCATTGCATTCAGTTTTTATTCACAATTTGTTTAGTGTTCCAACTTTTTTGGAATCCGGTTTGTAGTAGGGCTGGCCTTGATCCCTGTGCCACCTCTGACTTTCCGCAACCTTGAATAGATTAATTACTTATGGAAAGTTATGGGATATCCCCCCCAAAAAAACATAGTCAAACACAGAAAAAAAATTAAATCAAGGCAACAGTTTCTTAAGAATGTGTTGTTTGAGAACGTAGGCCTTGGCCTCAAATTATAGGTCCTGTCTGTGTTTGAACACTTGAAAGTAAAAGACGGCTAAGAATAGATACAGCAGAATCAGCACTGGCAAAATGATACAGTGTGTTTATGGTCTGAGATTCATGTAGGATATTTGGTGTCAAAGTTCTTCAGTTTTAAGCAGCTGTTTTATCCTCTTACCATAAATGCCCTTCTCTTTCAGACTCTGTCCCTCTCAGGGTTTTAAGTATCAAAGTCTTTAAAGTGGTGTTATTCATTGTCACACACAGCCTCAAGCCACAAACAGGTGGTCCTGCATGTGTGTGTCTTTCCCAGGCTCTGTGAATACAGGCTTGCAAGGGTATTCAGCGGGGATTGCCTGGCTGGAACACCACTGTTCAAAAAGCTTTTTTTATGTTTGTATGTGTTATCCAGTGTTAGGAAAATTTGAATGATCCCCTGCAGCTTTCAGCATGCCCCCATCCCTCCCATGATCACTATGAATATGTGCTTGCTGGTTGGGATGTGCTTGCTAGTTGTGATAGAACTGTGCACTTGTGCTGCATAGCTCCTAATTATGATTGTGTGTTATTGGAACATCGGTGGTTATAAATTGTGTCTTCAAATATGTTTAAAATGTTCAACATGCTGTTATTTAACTTTGCTCACTGTACACCTCCTGAGATGTGCCTCCTGCTGTGTCTGATCCAGTCGTTCTAACAAAACACACACTAGCACAGCACCACATGCAGTGTCTCTGCAATGCTGAAAATAATCACAGGCATGGCTACCCCCTTACAAGGGTTCTCAGGCATCCCTATAGTGATCCCCAGCACCCCTAAAATAAGAGTGTTTTTGTTTTATGTACAGTCATTTGTCTCTAATAAGCTGAGGCCATGCAGTGGCTGCGCTGCGCGTGTGCACACATGCAAATACACATTCATGCAAGTGCCTGTTAAAGTTTGACTGTCTGTGGCGTGGTGGCTCCAGTATAGTAGCACAGATGAGAATTTCTTGACCTCACACAGCACCAACACATTACAGTCAATAATGGCAGTCCTCATTTTTGCTGCACAGAACACTCTTTATGTTGTTATAGGTTGGAGTTGGCTTTTGACTAGCAAGCTAATGTTGCAGGATATCAGTCAATAGTGTCCACTGTTGAATTCAAGTGAGATATTGTATCAAACTACCTATGTAGACGATGGTACAAACATTTTTGGTTATTTATGTCAAACCATATAGAATGCAGCTGCTACTGTGAGAGGAATTTTTGAGATACAAATCTCCTTTATGAGTCCCACAGTGG
>JAVSBV010114140.1:0-20801 GCA_033117975.1 Parotocinclus spilosoma
ATTTGGAATAAGGCTGTAACGTAACAAAATGTGGAAAAAGTGAAGCGCTGTGAATACTTTCCGGATGCACTGTAAGTAGCTGGTACAAGCCAACTGCTCCTGCTATCTTTCTGCTTTCATTCATAATTCTTAGACAAGGAAAATCGTAATCAGCCAAATTGTTGTCGGCCAGTCACTTATTTAAAAGAATATCGGACATCGAAATCGGACAAGAAGTTTTAGTCAGTGCCCCTCTACTCTGCAGCAATTAAAACAAGTTATGGTAGAATTATGTATGTTTGCACCCTCTTGTGTTCAAAAATGCAATTGCTTTATTATGGCATAGTAAACAGAATTGAAGTGACATCTACAACCTCTGCAGTGCATGCACACATTTTTACAATGTCATGCATCATTACTCCCTTATTTCTAAGTCACTGACGTTTCACTGAAGGTTTTCTCTTGTGGATGTAGCAGACTGCTGATGCTGGTATTGGATTGTAGGTGGAGTTTGTACAGCTGGAATTAAATTGGTAAAAGGTTTTACAGCCTACAGTAAAACTCCATACATTTTAATATGATCATTAAATTTTGTTTAACTTTTGTGTGAATGCAGCCGAAGCCAGACTTTTTTATTTGCTTGTTTTGCGGATCTGCCGACGATCATATTTGAAGAATACAAAAAGCTAAATAAATTATTATTATTATTTTTTTTTTTTGTATTTCTCGGATACGCCGCAGCACCAATGTTTGAAATTCAAATTTCTTTTTTCTTTTTCCACCCTCCGGTGGAGAGCCAACGGTTTTCTTCTGTTCATTTAAAACATTTTTTACAGATTCACTTTAATTTAATTGTATTGTAAAATAAATGTTATTTTTAATTTTAAAAATGTTTTTCTTTCTTTCTCCTTCTTTGTATTGATTCCACGTAGTCCTCGAGAAATTGAAAAGTGCTGAAAAATAAAGATTTATTTTATTTTTTTCCCTCCCTCCTCAGTAGATTCTTAAGTAGGGACATCTGAGGAACAAGCAATTAAGATGGCCTAAAGAAACAGAATCGGAAACAGGCCATATCAAAAGCAGCCATTCATTCATTTATTCATTATCTTCTGCTTAATGCACCGGCAACTCTGGGCTCAAGTGCAGGAATAACCCTAGACAGGGCGCCCTTCCCTCGTAGGACACACAGTCACACACTAAGGGCTACTTTAGAGACACCAATTAACCTAACAAGCACTGGAATGTGGGAGGAAACCAGAGTTAACCCATGCAGACATGGGGAGGACATGCAGTCTCCACACAGAAAGGACCCAGGCTACATTGGAATTGAACCCAGGGCCCACCAAGCCACTGTGCTTCCCTCGGGAGCAGCCAGTTTTTGGAATTTGTCATTTTAGTTTTTGCTTAAAGTTGTGATGTTGCGCTGTTTTTCTGTCCCTTAATAATACGGCTTGAGTTGCTGCTTTATTTAGTGCTTCTACACAGGAAACGGGTGGTCACTCATCAGTTTCAAATCTGACATAAAATACTGTCTTTGTAAAATTGGACAAAATCACAATTAGCTGCTGTACTTTTTATCATGGGAATATGAAATCTGAGGGACATGATCATAAAACGGACAACGCAAAACTCGGTGGGCGGGTGGAACGAAACTTGTTCTTGCTGGAGTGTTTTTGGAGGAGCTCCCTCTCTGTGTAAGGGCACCCAAGATTAGGAGCAAGCTCCCACTTTGTTCCAGGTGTTAAAATTCAAATTCAAGTGCAAATAATCTGTCTGGAGTCTTGTAAGTGGATCTTAAAAAAATAAAATAAAACATGGTCAGTAGAACACAGTATTAAATTTCATTGATGCCACATTGTTTGGGATCTTAGCAACAATGCCATTCAGTGTGGGGATTTTGGACCACGGCTAACGCGCAGCCTTTAGACTTTGAGCTTTTTCATGAACGTTAGCAACCATGGTAGTTTAATGATGGCGAGATGACATTTCTTGAGCGTGTTTGACTAGCTGTGTCAGATACGATTGAGAATCAAGTCGGTAACAGGAGTATTTGGACTATATCATTTAAAAAATGTTTTCTGATATGGAATGCCCCAGTCTAATCCTCTGTGGACAGACAAGTCTATGTAAAGATTCTTGCAAATGCTGCTCAGATTTCTTTCATACAAAGGGATTTTCCCAGTGTGATTCACTGATCAATCTGAATCCATGTAGGGTCTAGAGTATATAAAGTGTCATTTTGTTTTGTCCCATCTATGCTCTGGTGGTATCATTTCATATTTTTAGGAGGACTGTAAACTTTGTCTTGCATCATTCTCCCTGGGCAATAATATGAATGGAGTCTTGCCGTTTTAAAAATTGTACTCGATGCTTCTGTTGTTTTTCAATGGCGATACAGAGTGCTGCAGCTGTCATGACACTGAATTTTCCCCTGTGGCTTGAGACCTGGTGCTGACATGCGTCTGTTTCAGCTTGCTCTCTGAACCAATGGACGTGCTATCTCCACCAGCTCATCAGGCCTCCAGCATAAGTTGCAACACACAGAAACATCTCCCACCTTCTTCACAGTCTTCACGGTTTTAAATTTCCTCCGTCTATTCCACCAGACTGTTGAGCAGATGTAGCAGACATGATGAGAGAGGATACGTTTAAAAGTGATGACCCTGTATAGACGGTGGTTTCCACAGAACTGAGATATGATGTTTGTCACAGTTCTTACATAATCATCTCATTTCAATTATTTGAGATAATTGCATTTAATTGAAATGATCACAATTATGTAGGTCGAAATAAAAGAAAGCCGTGAAAAAGATCAACAATAAAACATATTTCATAGGGTTCTAGTGGATATGTTAATGTTTAGGTTCAAGGATTTTAGAGAAAGGATGTTTCAGTGTTTTTTATCTATACTTTCAGTGTAAAAATCCATCCTTGGTGTGTGCATGACCCTTTTTTTTTTGTCCTATAATATAATATAATATAATATAATATAATATAATATAATATAATAATTGCAAACAAAATATGCAATATTTTTTACTTGTACTCTTTGTACAGTAGGGAGAGTCACCTGTCATGTAGAGACTTGCCAGACTTTTTTAATTGCTTGTTTCTCGGATGTCCCTACTTAAGATTCTTTTAAGGAAGGGTTGAAAGAAAATAAAAATAAATCTTTGTTTTTCAGCACTTTTGAGTTTCTAGAGGACTATGTGGAATCAATACAAGGAAGGAGGAAGAAATAAAAATAAAATGTATTTAACCTACAATTAAATTAAAGTGAAAAATTAAATGAACAGAAGAAAACCGGTCGCTGTCCACCAGAGGGCGGAAAATTATTATAATTATTTTTTGGAATTTCAACCATTGGTGCTGCGGCATATCCGCAAAAAACATTTATTTATTTTTTTGTTTTCTTCATATATGATTGTCGGCGGATCTGCGAAACAAGCAATAAAAAAAGTCTGGCCTTACAGACTGTACTCAGAGGTTCTCAACATATTTCGTTAGTCCACTTTACTATGTTCTGTAATGGTCAGGGCCACCACAGATCAGGTACTATTTGGGTGGTGGATGATTCTCAGCCCTGCAGTGACACTGATGTGATGCTAGCGGTGTGTTAGTGTGTTGAGCTGGTCTGAGTGGATCAGCCACCGCAGTGCATCTGTAGTTTTAAAATATCTGTGTCAGTGCTGGACTGAAAATAGTCCACTATCCAAAAATGAGCTCTTATGAAGGATTTGAGGATGGTGAACACAAACTGTGTAGAATCATATGAGCTACTGGCTCTGACAAGGTGGAGCAATACGGTGTGTGTCTAATAAAGTGCACACTGAGCGAACACTCCAGCAGATGCCTGGTCCTATTTACCACAAGTTGGACCTGTGGGGTCCGGGCCATTGGAGGACAGAGTTAAGGGGACTAATGAAGTATGTAGAGAAACCGATAGACTACAGTCTGTAGTTATAGAACTACAATGTGCATCTTTATGTTAAGTGGAACTGATCAAATGGACAATAGCTGTAGAACCGGGAGGTGTACCTAATAAAGTGAGTGTACCTTTATTAAGATTGTTGGAAGGAAGTATCACACCGATCACCTCTTATGAACAGAACTTGAACTAAGATAATAACATGCATTCTTGGTTCACAGTTTTACTTATCTACTGCTTAGTGATAAAGGTCTCGGTCATCTAATGATACAGCTGTAAAGCAGAGCTATAATTGAAATGATTATCTAAACATTTACTTCTACTGCCAGATTTGGTTTTCACACTTCATTTATCCTTCAAAGAAAATACTGTGAAACATTAAATATCTCAGGCGTTGATATGTAATTTATTAGGAAAGGTATTTCATTTTATCTCTGCAGCCCATGTGATATAATTTGTGAACTTTTGCACAAAATCTGATTTAGATTTATGTACGTATTTTTATACGATGTGGTCTGACATACTTTTACAAATATAGACTTCTGTCATTTTGTTTTTCCACCTCCTTCCAGTTAAGAGTTACTGTCTGGTCTCTTTGCAACAAATCAGTGTCCTACATCAAGTACCCTAAGGCCTGCCAGAAAGGTGAGTGTGGCTGAAGAGTAACAGAGTGAAAAGCTCAGTTGAAATTCCCTCTGGATTTTAATAGTAACCTCTTAATATTTTATGGCTTTGATCTTTTAGGAGTGGACTTCAGTACAGACGGGCGTTACATGGCTATGGCTGAGCGACGTGACTGTAAAGATTACATCAGTATATTTGTGTGTGATGACTGGCATCTTCTCAGAGTGAGCATTTCTTTCTGTGTCTGAAGCAAGCGCAGCACAGCAGACTTGTTATTAACAAACACGATAATACTTACAATACACTTACTATCATGTTTGTACTTACCACGACTCTGTAGCATTTTGAGACTGATACTCAGGACTTGGCAGGGCTGGAGTGGTCACCTAATGGATGCGTGCTCGCAGTTTGGGAATCTTGTCTCGAGGTGAGTCTCGTCTTTGCCTAAGGCCAGACTTTTTTTATTGCTTGTTTCGCGTATCCGCCAACGATCACATTTGAAGAATACAACAAAAAAAAATTCAACGCAACACCAATGGTTGAAGTAAAAAAAAACAAAAACATAATTTTTTTTTGTTTTTTTTGGAGAGCCAACGGTTTTCTACTGTTCATTTAATTTTTTTCAAGATTTACTTTAATTTAATTGTAGGTTAAATCAATTTTATTTTAAAATAAAATGTATTTGGATTTCTTCCTCCTTCCTTGTATTGATTCTACATAGTCCTCTAGAAATTGAAAAGTGCTGAATAATAAAGATTTATTTACATTTTTTACTCCCTCCTCAGTCGATTCTTAAGTAGGGACATCCGAGGAACAAGCAATTAAAAAAGTCTGGCCTAATGTGTAATGTTTTGAACAATAATGAACTAGATTTATGTGTAACATGGCACCCATGACAGAATACAAAATCCTCATTACATTTTGTATCTAAGCTTTTTTTTAATGAAATTGTCCCTTCCTCTAGTACAAGATGCTTTTGTATTCCTTGGATGGGCGTCTGCTGTCGACGTTCAGTGCTTACGAATGGGCACTGGGCATCAAATCAGCTGCTTGGAGTCCCAGCAGCCAGTTTCTGGCCATTGGTAGCTACGATGAGAAGGTATAGTCTTCAGTGGAAAGCAGACACAACATGGTTTCAAGTTCAGGTTAGGGCTGTCCAAATTTTCAAAGCATTGCTGCGATCGTTTCTGCAACTCTCAGTCATATGTCATACATCTAAAATCCATTCAGATTTCTTTTTAATTGCAGCAGATCAAGTATTTTTTTTATATCAAGAAATGTACACAGTTTTAGTTCTTGTTGTTCAGAAATAAACAAGTGTTTACACTTGGCTAATATATGGTGAAGCTACAATGGAACATTTTGTTTACAATTTTAAACCTCTGTTTCTGCTCTTCTAACTGCAGGGGGCTGATTGTTTATGTTTACAAATTAATCCAAGAAAATAATATAATATGTTGTTTTGCAGTTTACAAAATTTACCAGTAGTTATTAACAGTTATTCTCCTTACTGATGCAGTTTAATGACTTTGGTATGTTTTGTTAGGTTCGGATCCTAAACCATATTACCTGGAAGAGGCTTGTTGAGTTTGAGCACCCAGCTACTATTGCTAACTCCAAAGCTGTAAGTTCTAGCCTGTGATATTATGTTAACCTATTGGATAAGGTATTAGATCATGGACCAGAAGGTTCAGGGTTCAAATCCCATCTTTGCCAAGCTGCCACTGTTGGGTTTTTGAGCAAGGCCCTTAATCCAGAATTGCTTGGATTGTAAGACTGTATCAATTGTACGTCGCTCCGGATAAGGGCGTCTGCTAAATAACATAAATGTAAATGTTTATTCTTGATTTGTCATACAGGATCGTTTTTTATAAAGCACAGAACATTGTGTGTTTGCAGAGAGCTGTGGTGATTAATGACACTGTTTTCTATATGTTTCTGTTTGCTATTAGGTGGTTTATAAGGAGGAAGAGAAAAAGCCTGCCATTGGTTCTGAGGATTTGTCCTTTCATCAGATCAGCATGGGGAGCTCCCTATTTAACACAAAGAGCAAATGTAAAATTCCTGCACTGTATCATAGCTAAATCTACATGTAATTTGTCGACTTGACCCAAAACTGGTTCAACATTGTGACTTAGTAAATTAATAATGCTGTCTCTTGTCACTCAATAACGCAATGCGACGGGAGGGAGCCCGTTAGCCGAGTCCTAATGCTCTATGTATGTAGAGCTGAGCATGCTTGCTAATATTGTGCGCTATGCAGACACTGCTGTCTCAGTCATTGGAGCCCAAGGCTGGAAGGACAGACATGGTGACAGGGTCATTATGGATTGCAGCATGCAGCAAAGTTGACCAACTATTTCTGTAGGCAGAGTTCTGTGAATACCTCATATAAATTGTACTAGCAAATACATAGTGTCTAGTGTCATGTTTTGAAACCAGATCCTGTCCTTAAGCCTAGTTCTATCCCAAAAACCATGAAAGCATTCACGCTGACCGCCACGACTGCTCATAGACATTTGATGAAAGCCGCTTTATATTTTTCAAAATAATAATACGTATTGTTGTAAAATGTAAAATCCCGCTAGGGGTCAGTATAAAGTTGATATGATGAAAACCTCTGCTGTTTATCATGACTGACTGATTTAATTCCCTTATTTCAGATGAGATAGCTCCACTGCCCGTCCAGTTACCAGTAGTAAAGCCTGATCCAGACCGTGCCAACCCCAAAATTGGAATTTCTGCCCTTGCCTTCAGTGCAGACAATCGCTATCTCGCCACAAAAAATGGTAAGAATCTGTCAGTGCTTTTTTTTGTTTTGTTTTAATTAGGTACATATTATAATCTAGTCAAACATTTCCTAGTTACTGCCCTTTGCCCTATTTGGCTCCCAGTACCAGTCATGAGAAGCAGTACCAGCTGCCTGCTGAGTCTGGTATTTGGAGACATTTGCTGCTTTTAGCTGCCCTGTAATTCCCCTTAATTCAAATGACTAAGTTTTTATTCAGCCAAGTCCAAACTCTCTGACAATTGTCTTTTCCGGTTTGGCCTTGCTGTGGAGTGTAAATCCTCATAGTTGCACTGATGATTAGAATTGTCACTATGCTGGCTGACTGTGCCAGTTGCGTGTTTTAGACTGCATGGCGCAGTGTGTTTGGCTGTGGGACATGCAGCGGCTGTGCCTGCAAGCTGTGCTGGAACACACCGCTGCTGTGCGCTGCTTCGTCTGGGACCCACGCCGGCCCCGTCTGGCACTCTGCACCGGAAACAGCAAGCTCTATCTGTGGTCTCCTGCAGGCTGCGTGTCTGTGAAGGTGCCAGTGGAAGGTACAAATCCAATCCATTTATCTTAGAGCAGCATAAGTAGACTTACTAGTAGAATTGATCATAGTTTTCCTTATTTAATGTTTATATGGAATCCCAAACTAATCAGCTATTGATCATTATCGAGAACATTAAAATGAAATCCTTTAGTTTTGAAATTCTTTAATCAATAAATAAAACTTACTGACTATTAGGGGTGTAATGATACACTCTGTTCACAATTCGAGGGTTTTTTTTATTTCTGAAGCGTAAACAATGCAAAACAGTGCACATTTTCTCGAATAAGGTTAAAAAAACAATTTAAGTCTGCTGCAATGGAAATAAATAATCAGGTTTAAAATTGTAAATCAAATGTTCTGGTGCAGATTCACGATATAATAAATAACAGTGTAAATATTTAATTTGCATTTCTAAACAATAACAATTAGTAGTACTTTTCTTGTATTGACATTTAATCAATAGTAATGTTTGGTGTGCTGCAAATTAAAATAAATTAGTTTTAAATTGGTATGGAAGCATTATATGGCTGTGATGTTTTGAAAATGGAGTTGCATTAGATGGTGCCATAAACACAACATTGTCAAGTGACCTTGTCAAGTGTCTGTGATGGACATCAGGACGTTTTGCATTGCGATGCGTCTTTAGACCTCTACTGGCTATTTTTCTTTTCTACATCCCAATGTAATATTTTATTTTTCTCCTTTATCTGATTAAGTACAATGTATACTGTTTACAAAAAATAAGGGATACTTCAAAATAAAATCTCCCATAATTAAAATTGTGTCCCCTGGTAAATACAAGTATTAAAGAACAGATGTTTAATTTTTTGTTACCATCACATGATCTTATTGTTTACACACTTGTATCGCACACACAAGCATTGAGTTTTGGCTCATATACGCCCTGTAAATATTTAGCCTTTCAAATATTTATTTGCGTTAATCACGATTATAATGTTAACTGCATTTAATACATTTTTGGCGGCCTCTTCTTTGACCCTAAAATCATGTGAGAGGAATTTATCAACTTCAGCAGACTGTATTTGTTACTTTTTAATAGTTCAATAACAGTTTCTTCTTGTCTTTTGTTTGCTGCTTCACAACATTTTGTGATTTTTCTGACTTGGAAAACGGCATCACTGCCTGCCCAGGTGCCTCTTTTAGAAGAAAAAAAAAGATGATGACCTTTTAAGTGCAAAATATTCATTTCATTAGGTTTTTATTATGTAAATGCATATTATTTATGTATTTACATTATCACAAACTTGATGCTTGCCAACCCACAAACTGTAAAATCAGACAAGCCAGTCATCTTTATGTATACTGTAGGTCCAAAAGTACAGGATTCACCAAAACAAATTCGCCACAGCTTCCTACATCACAGATTAACCCCTTTAGACTTATATCACCCCTTATCTGAATAATTCTAGGCTTAGATGTCAAGCAATTCATGACCTGCTTCTCTTAATCCAATGATGCAACCCATCTTATAGCCTGTCAACTGGCCACAATGTCTGCATGTATGTTGCAGAGGCATGTCTAGATTGTAGTCTGTGATGATGGGTACACTAGAAAAAGTATCTGAAAGCCTTTCAATATGGATGCAGACAAGCACTTTTACACCCTCTTGTGGCAAGACCCAGTGACCAATCATTTACATATCTGCTTGGGACATAACATAAAACTTTGCATTTTTCCGCATTACAGGTGGATTTCAGGTGCAGTCGTTACTCTGGCACCGCAGCGGTGAGACTCTGATTCTGCTGGGGAAAGACCAACTGTGTGTGTGCTACATGGCCACAGATGAGGAAAAGTAAGCACTCCAGCCATAATGCTAAGACACTTATCAAACTAGGACCCAAATTCAATCAGCCTCTGTAAACTATATCATTATTTCTACCACATTTGCTACCTGACAGAATCCTTTACATTGTGGATTCACTGGTATCGTCATCTTATATTAAGATCAATGGATGATGAAATCCTGCTTATAAGACTCTTGGATGAACCTGCACTGACCAAAAAGAATGCAGCAGGCTCAAGTCTTTAATAGAACACTATGTGATGGATCAGTAAGGGCTATTCATTTGTCATATCAATGTGTCAGATAGTTTCAGTATTTAGTGTTGCTTACAGGAGCTATATATAGATGTAAAACAGGACAGTTTTTGAACTGTGATGATTTTGCTGATACCAGTGACATTTTAGAAATGTGAAAATATGGCCTACCTGTTTAATACAGTTAGAATATTACTTTCTAAGTCAGCTTTGAATGTGAAAGTCTGTTGTTTCTATATATTTAAATGTATAGGTTAGGATTATTTTTATAGATTGAATAAAATTTTCTACGAATCCGTACTTCCCTTTTACCTCCTGAAATAAGACACGTCTGTACAAGAATGCATAAGTATTTTAATTTGAGCACAATCAGTGTTACAAATCAGAACTTGTACCAACTAAATGTAGACTTAGAATAAGCTTAACTTCTCCACAGCTTAAAGTAGAGAAAGTGAGCAGTTACAGTAGTCTTGCAGCCATAAAACCAGACTGTTCACACCACATGCACAGGTATCATGCACATCTTTACATAATTGTTTGAATAATACGGAAAAAAAAACCCCTCAAACAAACCCAAAACGGAGTGCAATCTTGATCTTGGTACACATGTGAATCGAAGCACACAAGGACATGTTAAGGAACACATTTAAACATTTATTCATCCTCTTCTTTGTATCTTTAAACCATCAAGCAGCATTTGAAACTGAAAAGCTCAGAAACCTCACCTGAGGCAGGGTTAAACATTAAAGAAGGGTTGCTTTTGAAATATCATCGCCCCCAAATTTTGTTTCACCCTGACTGATTGGTAATTTCAGCAATAAAACATGATGAGGCAGGACACAGCAGATAAGAATCCTAACATGTACCATCAGCATGGGTTATTAGGGAAAAAATCTTAAAGAAGCAAATATTCCACGGAACAACTTTCTCTCAGTGATGAGTGTTCCATAGAACAGGATTCCTTTTATATATGGAGTTTTACATTAACCAGTGTATTACTTGCTTGGGTAAATGGCATCAACCATCATTAATTAAGCAAATCAGTGCATCACTTTAAATACATGATTTTATTCTTTATGTACATGTGCAGCGCTCTGCAGGGGGTACGTTGGCCTAACACTAATGCAGGGACCTGAGTTTGAGTCCTGGTGGTGCCCACAGGTTGGGTCAGATGTCACATGCAGACAACTGGTGTCTGAGGGAGGAAAGGCCAGTTGGGGAATTATCAGCGATCCCTATCCAGCCCTGTTATGGACAGCCATCCCCGCTTGGGGCACCTTATGCTTGTGCTCTGTGTTCTTTGGGGAGAAGCAATGGAACCTTATTACGGGGCTGAAAAACGTGGGTTGAAATCATGACATGCAGATTCCTGACTGGCCTCAATACTGCTATCACAGTATCTTTGAAATTCTCAGGCTTTCTGTTGTCATCCGTATGGCACCTGTTTAAACCACTCGAGGGATTCAGAATGTACAGGGTGTCCCATAAGTCCAATATCACAGCCAAGAGCCAAAAAGGTCAAACTAAAAAAAACTATTTACAGTAGGACTGCAAGGATTAGTGAACAGAACCGACAATGTAGATTTGAATAAAACTGTTGACTCGGAATTTCATAGTTGACACGTCCTTAATTTGTAACGGCCATGCATTACAGGTGTTTAGTGACAGAAAACGCACAATTATGATGAGTTTTTGTTGCCACTTCATGCATTAACAAGCTACTGTTAACTAAGGCCAGACTTTTTTTAATTGCTTGTTTCGCGGATCTATATTTCAACCATATATATGGTTGAAATAAAAAAAAATAAAAGTTCATAAAAATTTTTTCGAGATTCACTTTAATTTAATTTTAGGTTAAATAAAAAAATATATTTTTTCCTCCTTACTTGTATTGATTCCACATACTCCTCAAGAAATTAAAGCACTTAAATTTAAGTGCTGAAAAATAAAATTTATTTTTATTTTTTTTGTCCTCCCTCCTCAGTAGATTTGTAAGTAGGGACATCTGAGAAACAAGCAATTCAAAAAGTCTGGCCTAACTGACTTATCGGAACACATTAGTCAATGATCAAAAGAATCAAGATGAATCTCTGATTTACAGAAAATGCCTAACATGTCAACCGTCATTCCCCTTACAGTTTGATAAATGCATCAGTGGCTTCTCCCATTTTGATTTAAAATATAAAACTATACATGGACTCTATCTCATGGACCCCATAAAATATCCTGTAGATTAAATCCAAACTGTACCAATACTCAGTATGGGATTAGAACAAATTTAAAATCATGTTTTTTTTTTAAATATGCACTTAGCTTATAAATGGCACTTTCTGCTTTTTGGGCAGAGACATTCAAAATCACTGACTGAACTGTTCAACATAGAGCTGTTTAAAACTAGAATACAAAATGCACAACTCTGCTAATTTATACAAGACTCAACTGAGCCCTTGCAGTGAAAAACATATGTGACATTTTTATGAGAACAACTATAGTGTTGTATATACGTTATTTGAAAACTTCCATTTAAAACAAATTTGTCACTAAAACCACAACGAAACCATCACCGTGGCTTTAGTGACTGCCTGATTTTAAATAGAGAACATTAAATAATGTTATACAATACTTTAAAAAAAAAAATTTTATAAACGTCTCATATATGGTTTTTCATTGCAATGGTTCACATTCATCACTACATTTGGAACAAAACTACTGTTGTATATTTACTTAATAATTATTTTTTTTAAAACTGGTTACAACAATTGCTAGTTTACTTTTAATCCTGTCAATACACATTTCTATAATTAAAGTCAAACATTTAATTTACTGTAGATCTTGCATTAACCTAATAGTTTAGTCATTGTGTAAAGCTTCATACTAATAATATTGTGCTGAGATTTAGGTAGTGTATTGCAGATTCTGTTTCTGTTATATCGCTTATAGCTTACACTGAGGTTTGAAAGTAACTTGGGGAATTTCAGAGCTCCCCTGCAGAGCTGATTACCATGAAACAAACCAGTTGATAATAGGCAAACTGAAATTATGACGACTATTCATCTGATCACTGACAACACAATTTATGTCAGGTAGAAAATTCAGGTCTGACCCTAAATAATTAGCAACATACTAATAAAGGGACTTGTCAAATTATGCTTTCAAGTGGCATTCATGATGGCACAAGTTCATTATGGCTAAAACTTCCACCACTGATACAATGTGCACCAGTATCAGATCTTCCAGATCCATCCCTCACCAAACAGCTTGTTTAAAAGCACAATGCACCACAGAAAGAGCTAGATGGCACAGCCCAGTAAAGGGCCATAAGTGCTTTAGAGTCAGTGAGTCACGTCGGGGCTGTGGACGGTCAGAGCACACTTTACACCCCACCGAAATCCAACAAGCAACACAAAAGGGGTTCATGGAGCTTGATATATTCAAGTGTAACAGTGTGAGCGTTGACTGAAACTAGAAGCCGATCTTGCCTCTGGTCATGGAGTAGCCCAGTTTGGCCTCGTTGTTGATGAAGGACATAATGCCCAGGTAGGTCTCGATAAGCAGTGGCCTCTCCAGAAGCAGAACACCGTGAGATCGGCCTGGGATGGGGAACTCTTTATGAGCTCTCTTCACTGCCTGGATCAGTTGGTTTTTAAAGTTCTCTAGCTGAGAGAGGGGAAAAAAGCAGGGGCCGAATGAAAAATGAAAGAAAAGACTGGTGTGACTAATGAAGCATTAAAATTTGCTGTTTTGGAAATCTTTGAACATGCTGAGCCGAAAACTAAAATTGAAAGTGGTTTTTTTTTCTACATTTACAGCATTTAGCAGCATTTTATCCTTACAAAAGCGTTATATATTCTTCCTAGTAGAAGAATACAATAGCTGTATTTAATGACCTTTATTTTTTTTTCTTCTTTTTGCAATGACACAACATGAACAGTAGAGATGTAGTGATGCACCTCTACTCACTATTTGATTAGATTCACAATACAATGTTCCCTCGTTTATGGCGGGGGGTTAAGTTCCAGGACCACCCGTGATAAACGAAAATCCGGGACGCTATATTTATATAAGTATTTATACACTGTTTTATCCGTAGAACTTGCAGAACGTTTGGGTGGCATCGTAGGGCTTGAATGAATTCAGTCTATAATTAAACTTTCACAAACAGCGAACACAAAACCACAGAGAAAAACTTGTCATGTCGGCGAGTAGTGACTCGATGCTGGCGATGCTCTAGTGTTACTTCTCGTTTTTGGCGAGTATTCATCCGCTAGTAAATACGCTATTTACTGTAAATCATGATTTTTTTTTTAGTAAAAGTTAGTTGTGAGTAAAACGTTAACTATACCACACGTACTACGCATGTGCAGATCGAGTTCCACAAAAACCCGCGAAACAGTGAAAATCTGCGAAAAAAAAAAAAAATATCCATTGATATTTTTGGAAAACCTGCGATGTGAAAGATTATCCGTGAAGTGGCGAGGGAACACTTTACTGAGCTGAAGATTTTTTTTTCTTATGGTAAGACATTCAACAAATGACACTCCTATTTATATATTATATTCTTTTTATATAAATGATGCAAAACTATGACTGTTTCAGCCATCAATCGCAATTTCATGACAGGCACAAGGTTACATCGAAAGTTGTAATTCGAATTGGGCCAATTTAGACTAATTATGTCAAATCAAGCATGTCTTTGAACTGAGAGGGAAAAAATTCAAACACCTGGAACAAGCGTACACTGGCACGGGGAGGACAGGCAAACGCCTCACTGGCAGAGATTGAGGTCGGGATCGAACTGAGTGGAATACCAGCCAAATGTTGCACAATGTACGTTACGCTCACGCTTACGTGAACTTCAGATAACGTGAGTTAATACAATTATGGGTGGCAGTGAATCAAACAAGAATGGAGGAATTTAACTTTACAGCCATTTCGAATCCTGAAATGTGCGTGTGTTGGTTTGCCACGGCAGCTGCCTTTAACACATCCCACCTCTTTATTTGTTTATTCACTTATCCCTTAATCAGGTCTACATTATAATTTGAATGGAAAACATTTACCTTCAGTTGATATGACTATTAAATCACAATTCTATTTTAATCTAAATGCAATGAAACTATTTAGTTTTTTTTTTGTCAGCCTTTTGACCCTTTAGGATTTTGTCTCTGATGGCCTTTGAATGCTTCTTCGTTTTTCTCATATTGGCCATGAATGAGTGCTGATAACTTTTTTTTTTTTTTGGGGGGGGGATTCTAACCCTAGAATCACAAAAGGCGTAAAAAAAACATAATTAACCCATGCATAGGAAGCTTATTGTTCTTAATGCCTCAATTACTTCTTAATACACTGCTCTCAAAAATGAGGGGATGTTTTATTAGGGAATATTGCTAAACAAAATATCCCCTCCTTTTTGGCAGCAGTATACTTCAGGAAACCAAACAGAAAACAGAGGGGTTGAATAATAATTGACCCTCTCGTAAACTTTGAATTGTTTTTTTCAATTAACAAACAGAGAAATAGCATTCATTTTGCTGCAGTGCAGTACAGCATGTCCAGGTTTATTACAAGTCCAAATCTTACAATGGTAAGTTAACTTAAAATATGTAAACCTGCAAAATCTGCAAGAGTTGGAATACTACTTGTAGGCACTGTTTATCTGCATTTGGGATTTAGCTATCTTCTTCTCTACCTCGTTCTGGTGTAAAACTGTTTTTACGATATTTGGCTGTTTTTGAACGATGGACTTTCCATTCAAGTTTTTCTATGCACATATTCAAAATTCACAAACACTTGGTAAATGGAAACCCCGCTATAGACATGTAGGCACACGAACACCTCTATTCAGAATATCTGTGAGCTTTCAAACATACCTGGCAAAGGGATGCCACCTTTTCATCAGCCTGGGCCATGGGGTGTTCTGTGAAGGTGGCGTAGGGCATGTCCGTGGACCAAGGGTTCCAGCGGTTCAAGAACGAAGGCCTTGACCGTTTATCCCAGTGCACTCGGATCCCACTGCCCTCTCTCCTGCATACGCACACATAAATGATAAAGAGTCTATTCTGTAAATAATCCATTTAAATGTTCAAATCCTGAGGTCAGTGAAGTTTAGGAATTACTCGTGCTCCTTACTTGTTGAGAGATTTTGGTGGAAACTCAAACTCCCCGACCGAAATTGTGTCTACTGCATTGAGAGAAATTCTGATGACCTGCTGACACAGCAAGTTAATGAAGTCATACTTGCAAACCAATAAGGACCTGCAAAACGGACAACGACACAGCACAAAATAATAAGCATCGGGAACCAATGGACTACCTTATTGGTCTAACCACATATAAAACAAAGCTTTCTCTCTTACCTCTCTGTTATTAGAACAAGTCGTTCTTTTTCATTGTTCCAGTGATCAATTCTATGAAAAAATGGAAGAATGGGTCAAAAATAAAATCTCATATTGTAATATACCGTGTACCAGTATACCAGTAGTAAAAATGCTTGATTGGGATCTTCATGGAGAAAGATTTACACTGCTGAAGGATAATGATCCATGTACAAAGGACCCATAGCTGATCCCCCAACCAAGAATCAAAAATACATAATAACAAAATAAATAAAACTTACCAGACAATACATAAATATTTTGGGTTCATACTGTCAGACCTGATTTGGGGTTGTATGGCTTTCTTTTAGCTTTGCTTGATGGTTACGGATTATAAAAGTATTCATACAATCATTAGTTTCACAATAGTATCACATATATCACTGTAATAATGATAACAGTTTGTTCATTTGTAAAATATACTGCAGTGGTATTTGTTTTATTGGTCAGGCTATAATGAATGCAAACCATAACACTAGGGCTTTATAAGTGTATCACCAGCTTTAGTCACAAGGCAAGGACTCACTCTGCCAAGAGCCAGACACTCAGGACTTCCCCATCTTCTGAAGGCAAGGCCACTGTACGAATATCGTTCACTGCCTGCTCTATGGTTCCTGGCTGGGAAACAAAAAAGCAAAACGTCACATATTCAAACTAAAATTTTTATTATACTTTACATCATATATATAGAATTTAAAATGTTTTTAAGAGCTGTCTGGCATTGGGTTGGACTAAACATAATTTCTGTCATAAATCCATTTTTAATGACAGAATACAACTCATATTTTTTTCCCTTTAACTTGGATCTACGCCAATTTCCAGTCTCTTAAAAATACTTACTACCACATGCACGTCCCTTACATCAATGAACAAGGGCTTTAGACCCAAATCGATTTTTTTTTTCAGTGCCAAAAAGCAATCTTGTGTGAAAGAACATGTTATTCTTCCCATATTAAACCATCCAGCGCTTCTCATGGTCGTAAGGGTTGCTATTACAGCAGTAGGGATATGACACCTTTGCTCTTACAGACATGACTGATTGTGTCTGTGCTGCCCTGCCAGAGGCACCAAAGACATAACTTTCATACTGGGTTTGGCCACAACAAAATCTACATTGGCATTGCTCATCGCTCCCCGAAGAAATAAAATAATACATGTAGTTAATTATAAAATACTCCTTCTCTTGCCTTAACGACAGTGTTTTCATGTAAGGAGACCTTACTCTTTACTTGAGTTTTTTAGTTTGTGGCTGCCCAAATTAATGTAAGGTCTGTTAAAAGCTCTGACATTTAAAAATAACACTTTGTTATTGGTCAGGAAAGCTTAAAAGCAAAGCATCATGAGCAAATGGTTGCACTGTCATTATGGTGAGGGAAAAGTTACATTTGCAACATTTAGCAATGGTCTATACCAACAACTGATCCGAGTTAGTGCCACACACTGGCAGTGCTGGGATTTTGCCTCTTGTACCCTGTACAATAAAAGTTGTACCCTGTACAATAAAAGTAGACCCCTCTGCCTGTGTGAATAATTTTTATAAAATAGTACTGTGTACTATTTTTTTATTTTTAGAAATAGTAACAATGCATACGTGAATCAGCCATAACAGTAAAATCACCTGCTTAATATTGTGTATGTTGCCCTAATTATTCCCATTAGAGCGTATATGTGCCATGCTGGGGTGCACTTGGTGCAACTATGTTTTGGGAAGTGGTTCAAAGTAACATCTGAATGAAATCCAGGACCCATGGAATCCTGGCAGAATATCACTTAGAGCATCACACTATTAATGTTATTCACTTTATCCGTCATTAGTTTTCCTTTTATAGAGCTGTTACTGAAGTTTATCTTCATTATCTTCCGCTTAATCAACACAGGGTCGCAGGTCAGCCGGTGCCCACCCGGCAACTCTGGGTGCAAGGGCACGAACAACCCTAGACGGGACACCAATCCATCGTAGGGCACACACACACACACACACACACACACACACACACACACACAGTCACACACTAACGGCCACCTTAGAGATGCCAATTAACTTAGCACGCATGTCTTTGGACTGTGGGAGGAAACCGGAGTACCCTGAGTAAACCCATGCAGACACGGGGAGGACATGCAGACTCCACACAGAAAGGACCCAAGCCGCTCCCAAACCTGGGATTGAACCCGGACCTTCTTGTTGTGAGGCAGCGGTGCTACCCACCGAGCCACCGTGCTGCCCCAGAAAAGAGGAATAAAAGAGAGAAAGAAAGGAAGCAATAGAATGAAAGAGTGAGGTACAAAAAGACAGGGAGAAATTAAAAAAAAAGAAACGAATTGCCAGGCAGCATTTGTTTAAACATTGCTGGTTTGCTGTGGCACGGGGATTAAGCAGCAATGAGAGTAAGGAGCTAAACATCTGGTGTATATTGTTGCACAGCAAGTAGCCTAGCACACACACAGACACAAGCACACACCCACCTCCCAACCCATCCACACACACAACCCCCCACCCATCAACCAACCTACATACACAAACATGAGCACACGCCCACAAGGACACACACAGACACACACACAGACACACACACAGACACACACACAGACACACACACAGACACACACACAGAGAAAGGGACTTATCTGAGGACCATCAGTGCAGAATTAAGCAGATAAACACATAACCCAATGAGCTTACTAATACACTAAAGAAAATGTGGGTGTGGCCAGGCATTTGTTAAGCTTTAAGGCTAGATCCAGGATTGACCTTGATGTGGAGACTCGGGATTAGAGCTAACAATTATCAGCAGTCACGTGACAACTTAAAACGTTAGCCCGCTTTAAATACACACAGACAGAATACACAATTAAAGCTAATCCTTTCGCATCACCTAACCTCACACAGTAAATCCTGCTCGGGGTTGAAAGAGTTTTCACCACATGGTTTCACAACCTGCCAAGCACAGTTTTGATGAAATTGGAGCTGTAATCAGGTATGCATAAGGGTAGGTAAAGCTTCACGCTTCACAAGAGGTGTAGGAAACGAGATGTAGTTTTTACAGTCAAATGCGACGGTGTGGACAATTCTCACAGAAAGGGTTTGTTGATTTTCTCAACGGACGAACCATTAACAACACAACACGAGCCGGATGCTACAGTACAGGACATGGGTTTAATCCCATTCTGTATTTGTAACATGAAGGTCAGGCAGTGGGGTCACGGGGCAGTGGCATGGACTGGAATCCCATTAATGAAGGGAACGCATTCATGGCATAGATTCTGAAATGGGGATCTTTGACTTCCTTATATTTAAGTCTTTTTTTTTTTTTATCTAGAAAATCAACTAAAAATGTATTTCGATGAGATTCTCAAAACATTTGCCTGGTCCTGGTAGTCCCTCTGCCCTAAGCGACACTTATTATAGAGAAAAGGGGGGAGGAAAGAGGAGGAGTGGAAAGAGTTGTACTACAGAGATAATTAGTCCTCTCCTTTTGTTTAAGGGTCATGCAATCAGAGCAGGACCTTTGAACCAAGAGCACATGTGTGCGTGTGCGCGCGCGCACACACACACACACACACCTGCATGTATGCATGCACAAGGTGAGTGAACTGTCATTCCTCTTCCCAGAAGAATGGACTCTCTTATTTCCAGTAGCATTAATCCACACAGGAGAGTAACTAGATAGAACTGTTTCCTTTCACACACACTTCTGTTCTCAGTTAGCACACTGTGAGTGTGTGTGTGTGTGTGTGTGTGTGTGTGTAACCTGAGCAGTGGGTGTGAGTGATGGAGCAGTAGAGGCATCAATAATGCAAGTTCAGCTCTGAGGGCTTCAGCGCAAAGCTGAGAGTGCAGGATGCAACCAGAGCACTCGCGCTCTCGCTCTCAGGTAACGCACAAATCCTTTTCTATGTCTGTGCGTGTGTGTGTGTGTGTGTGTGTAATTCCACCCCAGGGCCAGTCCTGATGCCCCAGGCTGCATTACACCCTAAAGGATTCATTTGAGGCCCTGCCAAACACACACACCTCCATTGCAGCTGTGCTGGGTGGGCAATAACATATACAGTCCAACCCCAGCATCATTTTTAGCTGCAGTATATCTTATTACCCCAAGCTGCCATTCAAAGTAAAAGCTCCTGCTGTAACAAATAATGCCACAAATAATTCAATCTGAGAAACAGAATCCTATGCAGAGGATCCTATTTTATATCAGTTGTTTCTTTTTGTACTGTAAGAAGCACGTTTTGAGATGGCTGGGAAAGCAAGACACCTGGGAAACTTAACTTAAAATTGAAACAAACAAGATGTTGTAGACAATGTGAACAAGACAGGACGAGCTCTATATACTTCGCTCACAGGGTGCAGGACTTCTTTTAGTACCTAGAATTTTAAAAAGTCATTGCAGGGGGAAAAGCTCTCTCATACTTGGCCCCCCAGCTATGGAATAAACTTCCCACTTTAGTCAGAGATTCAGACACACTCCAAATCTTTAAGTCTAGGCTAAAGACATTCTTATTTACTCAGGCTTTTAG
>JAVSBV010114171.1:0-5000 GCA_033117975.1 Parotocinclus spilosoma
ACATGGTCATAATGGGGTATTTTGTGTAGAATTTTGAGGAAAGAAATTGATTTAATACAATTTGGAATAAGGCTGTAGCGTAACAAAATGTGGAAAAAGTGAATCGTTTTGAATACTTTCCGGATGCACTGTAGCTCGTAATGAATAAAAAACGTTTTAATTGCATGCCAAGCACTACAATACAAAGTTACATTCACAAATGCCACTTAAAACTATACTGTCTATACATCGACTTCTCTGGACTCTGAGGTATCTAGGATGGGGGTGGGAATCCAGACCAAAGACGAAAAGCCCCATGCCAACTGTTATCAGCAGAAAGTTCAAAAACATTGCATGGGGCAGTGTCCGTGCTCTTGACAAAGATTATTTTTACTTTGGGGACGGCAGCATTAATGCAGTAAAGTACACTGAGATCAAAAAGCAACATATGCTTCTTCAAGGTGTCATCATTTCCAGGATACATTTTTCAAGGAGACCATGCAAAACCACATGCTGCACACATTACAGAAGCATGGTTGCATAAGAAGAGGCTATGGTTCCTGGACCTGCCTGCAGTCCTGATATGTCCCGATAGAGAATGTTTGGAGGACAAAAAATGCATCAACGACTACTCATACTGTTGCACATCTTAATGTTTGCGGCAAGAATGGGCCAAACTAACACCTGAAACATGTCTTACATGTGGTGAAAAGGAATGTAAATGCTTTATGGTTCCAACTTTTTTTATGAACGTGTTGGAGGCCTGAAATGTAGGAATGGATGTTTATTACCAAATGAAATGAAGTTGACCAGATAAAACATTAAAGATCTTAAATCTCATACAGGCAGCACTGAAGTAAAAGTAAATGTAAGAAATACTTGTTTTCTGGGATATGCATTTTTCATACTTTTCCAATGTTTTCAGATTTGGGGTTGTGAATAAACATGTTATTAACTCACTCATGCTTTTCAGACTTGATCAAACCTCTCAGTAAGAAAACCATGATGCAAGAAGATTTCATGAATTTAAACCCTTGGGTGAATCACACTCTTCATCTTCTTGCTCGCCTCAAGACCATCCAAATGTCTATAAATACTTAACTTCCCTAGGTTATTCAAGTAGAACTAGCACTGATATGTTTCAGTGACTTTTCAATTAAATATTTTATGTTAAGGAAATTAGGTAAAATTGTGTTAAGTAAAAATAACATGCCTAATATACTGTATGTATATACAATTTAGATTATTTTCTAATGAATAAGGCCAATCCCAAGTTAAGCAAGCTTGAGTCCTTGAGAGGACCAAGACTCCAAAACAAACCCATCCTCAGTAGGCAACATAGACAAAATAGGTAGACACTTTAGATAAAATGAAATAATAAATACAGAATATAAAATAGCGACTTTAAAGGAATACCGCATAAGACAACTTTAAAGAAAAATATCGACTAGAATAATGCAAAAAATATGCATAAAAACATCATTTAGGCTGGTACACAGAGCTACTTTGGGACCTTGTGGCATAGCATTCTCAGTCGACCGGAGGAATGGAAGAGTTATGTTAGGGTTCCTACCTTCTCCCGGAGCGTTCGGCCTTCCTCGCCGGTCGCCATTACAGAGCTATCTGTGAGGTGGCCTATATATCCATTATGCTGATTGCGACGTGATTCCGAACAGCTGCTTCTTGTGCTATATAGGCATGGGTTTTAACGCTGTTCGGCGCCAGGTCATTGTTATTCCACCGTCGTTTGATCTCCATTCAGTACGTGCGCCCTAGCGCGCACCTTTAGGGATAGTGGTAACGTCCGGGGCTTTTCAGGGCCGATGGACACGTATGGGGGGGAACCCCCAAGGTATTTAGTATGTTAGGGGCACTTTGAGGGTTTCCCGTCCCGTACTCGTTCGCTCTTCGCACGCCTGAGTTCACGAATCCCTGTCGTCGGTTCTTAAATGGTCGTCCTGAATGGGACGCGCCCTAGCTTGGCTTCTTCACGCCACACGCTCACACTCGCCCCCTGTGTTTGTGTTCTTTTTAGCCTCGCTCTGGTCGGCTGCTCTCTCGAAATGAAACACGCCCCGACCAGAGCGGCCACCAGCCTGCGCGTTCGAATAATACGCGCCCCGGCATGGCTTCCTGGTGCCCTATTGTGTTCTTTTTAGCCTCACTCTGGTTGGCTGCCCTCTTGAAATGAGACACACCCCAACCAGAGCGGCCACCCGACTGCGCGTTCGAATAATACGCGCCCAGGCATGGCTTCCTGGAGCCCTCTGAGCTCTCTTAAGCCTCACTCCCGCTGCCTGCCTTCTCGTAATGAGACACACCCTGGCAGAGTAGCCACACAGTTGCGTGTTTAAGGTATATGCGCCCCGGTATGGCATTCCCACGCTACATGCGCATTTGAGCTCACCTTCGCCCTCTGGCGTTAGGGCTACCTCCGTGCCTCGTCACTTGGAAGATGTCCAAGTCCTGCTCTGCACTTTTGCAATCAGTTTACGCGTTGCTCCCAGATGGGAGGCAACAGGAGCTTTACGCTCCGCTCTTCATCCCTTTTAAGTTGTTCTATATTATTTCCCCATTATTATTATACGTTGTGGAATATGTCTATCCCGCATACCTGGGTCCTAATAAAAACCACCACATTTTGTAACAAGTTACTGCCCTATGTGGTCTGGAGTATGGTGGACTATTCTACGTATTTTATTTTAATGATTTTGTCTGTTTATTTAAACTATTACTACAAACATATTAATAACATAACTTTAGTTCATACATATAGCATCTAAGCCATTCAATGAGGGTGGATTCCTTTTAGAGTCTTAGTTATCCCAAGCTTTTTTCCTTTTGACATTTTAATATAGCACACTTTTTCTTGCCACTTTCTCCACTGTCTAGGTGTTTTGGACTGGGTTTAAATAATATAAAACATAATATAACATTTTAAAGGTGCTTTGAAGCAATGCTTCATTGTAAAAAAAATGCTACATAAATAAATAAAATTGGATTTATTGTCTAGTAACATTCACTCACTGGCCAAACTGCATTAATTCTTCACAACAAGGCAAGGAAAACTCAGAGATGGACGAACATGGTCAACAGCAATACTCAGGCTGTGGAGTCAATGCTTAATTATAATCAAGGGGCATAAAGTATGCCAATAAAATATCCCATAGTCCATTACACCACCAGCCTAAACTGTTAATACAAGGCAATATTTATGCATGTGTTTATGTTGTCTGACCCTACTATCCAAATAAAGCAACAGAAATCAAGACATCAGAACAGGCAACACTTTTTCTAACCTCCATTGTCCAATTTTGGTCTTTTGTAGGAATTGTATCCTCAGTGGCATGCTTTTAGCTGACAGGGGAGGCACCTGTTGCAGACATCTGCTGCTCTAGCCCATCTGCTACAAGGTCAGACCTTTTGTGCTTTGGAAATGCTGTTCTGCATACCTTAGTTGTAATGAGTGGTTATTTGATTTACTGCTATATTTCTATCAGCTAAAAGCAGTCTGGCCATTCACGATTAATCTCAGGCACCAACAAGGCATTTTTTAGATCACTGGTTAGATTTTGAACAATTTATTTGCAAAAGTCCTAGAGCAATGTGTGCAAATCCCAGTAGATCAGGCGTTTCTTAAATACAACCTGAATAGCACCAAAAATCATGCCATGTTTAAAGTCAATTAAATCACCTTTGATGCTCAGTTTGAACTTCAGCAGGTCATCTTGATGCCTGTATGCCTAGTTGCTGCCATCTGATTAGATGCTAGTGTTGACAAGCATTTGAACAGGTGTAATAAATCAGATTAGTGTATAATAAATATAATAAATGCATGTTGTCACTAAAGAAACTGTAAAAATTAGATAGGTACAGTTTTGTATGAAAATAAGAAACTAATCTGTTTTGTCTGTTTGGTCTTCAAATTGGAACAAACTCTCAAAAAATTTGCCATGTCATGTCCTAACCAAGATAATAACTTCAAATCATATTCTTATCCAGTTTAAAGTGGCTGCCTGATAAACAGTTTTAAGTAAAATGGTTTGGCTTTTGGCATCTCCTAAAGCAGTATTTCCAATTTTAAGCATTTTATTCAGCTGATGCGACCTTCTGTTAATCCCTAGGATTAGTTGTGGCTCAGTTGGTAAAGAATATTATTTTATATAGAGTTTAAATCTGACCTCAATAAAAAATACCAGCTGTAATGTAATACATGACTGAGAATTATGTTTCTAATTATGGGTTTCTTTCTAACCCTAGCCCTATTATAGAGTTTAAGCCTTTTTGAGATTTTGGCATCAAATAAAGATTTTTCCCCACAGTTAAATGATCTCACTTAAAGTTTGTCAATGGCAGTTTTCACTAAGATTGATCACTCTTATTCCCACATCCTAGTTTATGGATCTGAAATACAACACAAAACCTACATAAATTAAAAGAACTCATTGTCTTTGGTACAATACCTGCTGTGTCCAGTTAATTTGTCTTTACTCCATTGCTAATTAATCATGGATTTTATAGGGCACAGTGTTTAGCTCTGTCGAAAGCCTGAGGAAAATGTCTGGTCTTGATAATTAATGGGTGCAGCAAGCCTTTGCTAAATATTTTAACATTATTTAATTTAGTTTGTGTACGACAGTGCCATCTAGTGCTTCTACAAACTGATCCTGGCCTACGTTTGCCTTAAAAAGATTAATTTTGATTTATATAATGGCAATTTATGTACTTTTCCCAGAACATAACACTGTTTGGCATATAAACCTAAAAGAAAAATACACTTTTTTCCCCATTTTAATAACATAAGGCAAAAGGCAAAAGACTTGAAAGTGCCATGATTAAAGATATGCTCAAAGTTTCAATTTGAATGTATTCATCTGTGGTGTGGTTGTAATGAATGATTAAACAAAGCTTGACAGCACACATTCAGTGAAAAATTGAAAGGGTTATATATCTCTTATTCATTTTGTTCATGTCAGTGTGTTCCTCTAATCCTTGACCTCCATTTCTACCAGATCACTCCA
>JAVSBV010114171.1:10000-35585 GCA_033117975.1 Parotocinclus spilosoma
TAAACTATAATTAAATGTGTTTTAATGGGGTATCCAGACATTTAATCTGGAAAGGAGAATTTTAATGACTGAGATACATAGCATAGGTGTAACAGCACTTTATATCTACTCATTCATGGAATAATCTGATGGAGCCGTGTAATATAAAACTATGCACATTTGGCCCAGTAGCTTCAGATAATGTTCACATTACCAGAATGGGAGAAACTGATAATGACATGGTTATTGGTGCCAGACAGACTGGTTTGAGTATTTTTATAACTGATCCTCTCTTTACACACACACCACGTTCTAGTGTCTGCTCAAAATGGTGCAATAAATTCAAAACAGTTCTGGGAATGGGATGTTGATGAGAGAAGTCAATGTGGTCAGCAGAAAAGCATCTCAACACTGGACTACTGTAGACTATGAACTTCTGATGAGACACACAGAGGGTGGGGTCATAATTTGGTGCAAATAGTATGAAGCCATGGACCCAACCTGCCTTGTCATGAAGGTGTATTGGAGACAGCTAGATGAGGTGGTTTAATAATGTGGAGAATCATTGTTTGAGAATTTGAGCCTGTTAATACCAACTAGTCATCACTTGAATGTCATTTGTGTATTGTTGCTGACCATGTGCATCTTGTCCTACAACGTTCCGATTTTAATAATGAACCATGTAATAAAGCAAATCAAAAACTGAAATCGTAGATTAAAAAAACATTTTAAGACCAGACAAACATCTCATCCCCAAAATAAGGAGCATTATTGTGAATTTTTATGGAAGGGATTTTCACTAGAATTTGTACCATGAATGACAATTCCTTCCATATACTCAAATGAACATTAGAGTGGTTCTACATCTTTGCTGAGTAGTAGGTAATGACCCCCCAGCCAGGGTTTCAGTTTATCTCTGTGCACAGGCCGGTTTCTTGCCTAAGGTATAAATAGGCTGTGATATGGTGACTTGAATATATTTATTTGATTAAAAAGCTATGTTTATTGTTTTTGCTTTATACAATCCATCAACCTCTGTTCACAGTATCAATCCAATCAATCAAAAGTGGCTTTTCCATAATGCAATTTTTTGGTTTTTAATATTAACCACTCACTCTTATTCCACAGTACTTTTTTTTCACTTTCTTCCAGGCAAGTATTTTACAAGATATTTGAAATCTAAGCAGCTTCCAGTGATCATTCTACCAAGCTAACAAGACATCCGAGGACTTAGACCGCCTACTTTCAGACAGCATGGATATAAATTCTGTACCTGAATGAAAATAAATAATGTCCCATACCATATCTGAATGTATAATTTAAAAAGCCTGCTATTCTCAATTGTATATAAAAATTACACTGCTTACCAGACTACAGTGGTATGCTATTTTGAATTACAGTGTTATGCAGGCTATAATGTAACCTAAAAATGGTTTATTCCACCATTAATCTGTTTTTATGGCCTGATTGGCATGTATGTTATCTTGCCTGCCATTTTATTACAGTGAGTTACCCTGTGAGTGCTCTCTTAAGGGAGTAACTAAATTCAGCTTTAATTCTCCTTAAGAAATGCTATTCAGTACTGACCTCTAATACTGATTTAATAGGGTTGACAAGTGTCAAAGGATTGGGCATACCCTGGCCAAAAAATATAGTTTGTAAGATTGCAAAACCTATACTGTACCCATTATGAAAAAAACAATGCCATTATAATCCCTTGATAATGTCCTTCCATTCAGCTGTAGGATGTAATACTTTAAGACTCAGAGAGTTCTCTATTCATTATGCTAACCCATTTTATCCATGTTGCACATCTTAAGATAAAGCACTTGGTGTCCTGTGTGCCAAAACCACTTTTTAAGTGTGACGAAAAGGAATGGAAAATTGCAAAGTGGTAAAACCATCTCGACTTTGTTTTGGAATGTTTTGTAGGCCTAAAATACACGAATGGATGGTTATTAACAAATGAAATTAATTTGACCAGGCAAAACATTAAATATCCCGGATTTTACTGCAATTAAATAAAATGTCATGTAAATGTAAGAAACACTGTATATATTTATATGCATTTTCCATACTGTCCCAACTATTTTTATTAAAGAGCAAAAACTAAACATTTAGTACAGTACTGAATACTGTATAATACAGGTACATAGGTAATACAGGTATAATAGGTAATAATACTGTATAATACAATCATTTCTGTTTTTGTAGCTGTTTGTACTTTTTGTATCTACTTTTAAACTTTTAACACCAATAATGAATACAAACTTTGGTTGCCGTGTTGGTTTCTGCTCTCAAGCAATTGGTTTTTTTTTGTCAGCAAGTGTCACAAGGGTTTGCTCGCTCTAGTTTTTTTGTAATTCATTTTCATTTAAGATTATAATTCTTAAGACCTCAAATGATAAAGCAAACAGACTTTGATCAGATATACATTTAAAGTTGCCACTGTTGTTGAATAACTGTGTTTAAAATGTACTGCTAAAAACCTATTCAAAGAAAAACAAGTAGTGGTTAAAGTACCTCTAATATGGACAGGTTTCAGATCCCACCTCTGCCAAGCTGCTGTTTTTTTACTTTTCATTTACAGGGGTTAGACAATGAAACTGAAATACCTGGTTTTAGACAAAGGATTGGCTATAGCAGCCCGGCCGTGTATATTGACCCTGTGGATCCCGACGGACAGCTTCCTCTTACGTCCACAGTTAATCCTGTTGGTTGTGGTTGGTCGTTCTTGGTGGTATGCTGACATTACCCTGGATACCGTGGCTCTTGATACATCACAAACCTCCCACACTAAAATGACAGGTGTTTCAGTTTCATTGTCTAACCCCTGTAAATTGCAGAAGGGAAGATTTTTTATTGTAAAAAGTATAGTGTTGGGAAAAGTAGTTTAAAAAGTCTCTGATGGAAGGCATCTGGGATATATTTATATAATTATATTTATATTGTCCAGTAAAGTTTGTTTTCAGACACTACATGTAACAGATGTAGTCATTTCTCCCATCATTAAGCTTTTAGAATTAATGTTGTGCTTTAATCTTCAATGATACCAATATGGCAGATTTCAAATTAATTGGCACAGTGGTTAGAGCTGTTGCCTCACAGTTTAAGAAACATTGGTTCAGATGGCAGCCCAGTCACAGTCTATCGCATTCTCCCCTGCACATTCTACATGGCTTTTCTCAATGCACTCTGTTTTCCTTGCACATTCCCTGCTGTCTCTAAACTGTCCTAGAGTACATCTGCCTGGTGATGGACTGGCACCTTGTCTAAGATTGGTTTCCACCTTGCCCCTTGAATTGGATTAAAGCGGGTGTGGACGGTTCAATATAAGATCAGTAATCTGTATCATCCCATAGTTTTAATGTACCAGCCCCTAGTTCTAATGTTGTTTTTAGCCATTCTTTCTCTTTGTCTCTCTCTAACAGTGAGTAAGTCTCTGAGCTTTATAAGCCCCATTAGTCCGGCGCTTCAGGAAACAGAGAGAACCAGGCCTTCTGCACCGATAGCGACCTGAGATTAGCGACTGAAGCACAAGACCACCACAGAAGAAAGTCTGTCCTCCGATGCGCCTGATTAAACTCATCAGTTATTGTAATTATCGAGAGCTTAATGAGTTGGATCAGGTTTGTTACACGAGGAAAAACATGAAAAAGGTCACCATTAGGATTGCTAATTCAGCTCAATCATAAAGCCATTAGCGAACTAGCCTGCTCAGCTAGTCTGCAGAGTAAATCATTAAAAAAAACATTAATCAACAAACTCGCCTAGAAGCCAATCTGAAGAAAAAATATAGTAGAGCTCGAGTGCATGACGAAATAGTAATTCAGCAAATTCTTTAGTTAATCCTTAATACTGAAGGATCCATTATTTAAAAACCAACACAGATTCAGAAGGAGGATTCATCACATAAATGTTATATAAACGTTCACATTCATGTGTTCAAATGTGTGCCAAGGTTTGGGCAATTCTCTTGTCTGTGAACTTATCTGACTTGTAAACGGTGCATTAAGTTCATGTTTAAATTTGTTCCATGCTGAGTCTCTACGACGTTCAGACTGCAAAGGCAAATCTGATTTTTAGACCGAGTGCCTGCATGGCAAACTACAAGAGATCGGATTTGTCTGTTCTTATTGCAGTTACTTTCACTGGCATATTAATAGCAGTATTATTATGGAGATTCAGCAACAGATTATGATTTACTTAATGGTCCAAATCTTTAAGACCACTAGTAAAAATGCTTATATGTATTTTACAGAAGGGTTCATATTGGACTGTGGTAGCCTAGTGGTTAAGACTCTGGACCTAATGGTCCAGGGTTCAAATCCCACCTCTGCCAAGCTGCCACAGTTTGGTCCTTAAGCAAGGCCTATTACAATTGCTTGGATTGTAAGACTGTATGAGTTGTAAGTCTGGATAAGGGCATCTGCTAAATGCCGTAAATGTAAATGTAAATATCTCTAAATGATTTGTAATTAAACACACTGTGCTCAGTACCATAAAATGCCAACTACAGTGTAAGCGTTTTCCCTTTTTATCCCCACTGTAAATAGTAATATCCTGACCGGTCAATTACTCATATTGAGTACTATGTAGTATTTTTAATCAGCAGTTTTCAGAGCATTTAAATAATTCAATTGTAATGACTCAACTTGAATGTTGTTCAAACCTAGAGTTTCATTAAGAATACTGTCATTAAGTCCTGCTTAGAAAGAAGTTTATTTCCTGGGGTTTTAGACGATTTAAGACTTTTAATCTTTTTTTCTTAATTGGATCTAAGACCATGATGATATCCGTGTGAATGAAATGGACTGATTTATCCGATTTGCAGATTTTTGAAACCACATATTTTGTATTTTACAACGCAGCACTTAGGTTTACAAGGCGGTGAGGGCCTGTAAAGAGAGACACGGCCATCTAGACTCCAATTTTACTGCTGTTTCTCTGAACCTGTGCACTTTAAATTGTTATACATACACTTTTATTAGGCTGTGCTGAGAGAGAAAGGGGGGTGAGCAACGGCTTTCCCCAGTTATTCACTTCTTTTTATTATAATATAAGAATCCGTGACACCCGGGCGAGTTAGCAGTTAGACAGCTATCCGTCCAGGAACTATGTAGGAGGGCTGGATGCTGCACAATAGACTGTTATGCATACATGACAATACACGGTGGTCTGTTAATGTTTATATAGGTATAAAGGCCTGCTGGAGAAACATTTACTTAAATAAAACCAGCCACATTATGGGTGAATGGTGTGGTTTAATACTTTAAACATGATTTATTTATTTATGCAGAATATGCCCATATCCTGATATTTCCTCCCTCTAGCTGAAATACTGGAGAAAAAGAACACAGTGCAACCAAAAAGCATGTTAGGGGGTGTAGGTGAAACAACAAACAGAATACTTCTAAACTGATTGAGATTAGTCTCATGATGTGTCTTGGGGTGAGTAAGAAACTTGATCCAGTTTCTGTTTGGAGACAGTGGGACAGAGACGGTTCATACCTAAACCCCGTGGACAGTATAGAGTAGTCATTAAGCTTGTCTTCCTTTAGTCTTGAGGGATGAATCCATTCAAAAAATTCTTAAGTCTCGAAGAGTACAAGGTAAACAGGATTTGATTAGGGAGATGCTGGCACTTAGGCAAACACCGGCAGCTTCGGCGAGGTAGTAACGAGAACGCAGCAGTGGGGTGACGTAGGAGATTTTGGGTAGATGGAAAACCAGATGTGCTCTATAAACTGTTACAGTTCAACTGAACCTGTTTTTATTCTCTCAGGACTCTTATTCACAACCTGCTACGAACATCTGCTGTCTTATATACAATTACCGTTTGCCAAGGACTATTATGAACTTTGTCCAATTGTCTGGTCCTACCCAGAGGAGGACTGATTCCTTTGTTCCTCTCATGGTTTCTTTCTTCTGCAACTCAGGGAGTTTTTCCTTTCGACTGTCACCTCCAGCTGCATTTTCAGAGTCCAGATTTTTTTAAACCTTCTTTGTGGCAATGTCTGATGTTTAAATAGCAGCGTATAATATTTTGAACATGCTCTACATTTGTAAATTGGTTTTGTTGCATATCCTGGGTATTGTAGTGTACTCCTGGGCGGTGTCGTGTCGAACATTACAACACACCCATATGGGAAATATTCCAACTCAGCGTAATACATGTACGTAAGTCGTTAAATTAATAACAGCTAATCAAGCGATATCCTGTCTCTATTGTTATTGTACTCGAGTCTGGCGTTGACCTCATTTGGACTCGGCCTTGTCTAGGTCTTTGCGTAAGGTGGACTCAGATATTGTTGTAGAGACCAGCCATCTCCAATGTATCTGTCTAAGGTAACCTTAATTATAAACTGAACCCTGCCGACCCAGACCAGGATAAGCAGGGGTAAAACTAGTGGGGGACACAAACTACGTACTTGAGTTAAAACAGAGATACCCAAAGTACAATGTTACATCAGTAATTAAGTAAGTATTACTCCACTTGAGTAAAAGTACAACAGTATTTGCCTTCATATTTGCCAGAAGTATTAACAATAAAACTAAAAGGGTTTGTTATTGCTATAATATACTCTGCTTAATCAACAAATTGTAGGTTAAAAGGCTTGAGCGTCACTCTTGGTACGCCAGTCTTTTAAAAGCAAATTATTAATTAGTCCAACTGGTCAAAACAAGTTCAAAACAAAGTACACTGATTGGTCAGTTTTATACATTACATTCTTATGCACACATAAGCCAGAAGGAACGACAGATTTCGCATAATGTACCGGAGAAGAAATGAAGATACTTAAAAATAAAAATAAGATACATGTCAAACTACTAAGTATAGGTTGTGTGTCTAAAACCAGGTGTTTCAGTTTCATTGTCTAACCCCTGTACATTTAATTCAGTACTGTCCACCACTGGGTAAAACATGATGCTTTGCGTTTGCGTTGCTTTTACTTATAGATGATGTTATGTCGTGTTTCTGAATTACATTCAGAATAATTATTTATTGCTATAGCAAAAAATCCTGATATCAAAATAGTAGCCAAAAGCCATAGAAATAAGGAAATGAGGATGAGACCCTCGTTTATGTCGTGAAAGTCATTCAAAGGCAGCAGTTTGTAAAATTTCAGTTATACTGTAGATTAATAAAAAAAATATAGCTTGTGGGGCTTGCTTAAGGCCCAGGTCATAAAAAAAGTAGAGACTTCCTTGTCTATGGTTATTATTCAAAAAGAAAATGGTGTCTTATCTGATGTCTATTTCAAGCCCAGACTTGTCCCATTATGTCATACTGTATCGAATCGATTCTAAGAATAATCCTAGAAGAGTGTGGAGACTCACATACAGTCGGTAGCAGCGCCAAGTCATCACGGCTAACTCGCTGAAGGGCTCAGATGTGGAAAAATAAGTTTAGCACCTCAATCCAAGTGAAACTCTGAGGGATTTAGCATGTGTTTGTGGGTCTGTGAAATAAACAGAGCTTACACACTTCCTCAGCAGCTGCAGTATCCTAAATCAGTATTGTCATAGCGTTATGCTGCGCCGCATGGTTTCTCTTTTGTTCTCCCTCCTTCTGGTGGAAAAGTCGATGATTCATTATGTAAATCTGAGGCCAGGAAATAGGACCGAATTTGATTGAGAGAAAAACAGAAACGAATAAAAGTTTATCATGTAAACTGAGCTGTTGAATTTACCTACGTGAGCATCAAAGATACACACAGGCTCCATTTACAAACGATATTTACAGTTCACTAGCCCACCACTGTGGTGACCCGGGTTCAAGTCTCAGCAGTGCCTTCCGGTCAGGTCGGTGTGTTACAGATACAATTGGCTGTGTCTGAGATGAGGAGGCTGGTCTTCCTACAGTGCTACAACCGTGACTGCTGCTGGACCTGGACCATCCAGGACATGCTTGTGCTAGGACAAATAAACAACTAAAAGTTCGTGCAGCAGAGTGTTACTAATCGAGGATTGTATGGCACAAAGACTATCGGCTTTCGGTTTGGGATCCTAAAAACTTCAGTGTTTATTAATATGGAAAATGAATGGATAACGGGTGGTGTGATTCATACGGAAAAGCACAAATATACCGATGTTTAATGGGCTACATTAAGAGCGTTCCTTATTCTGCCTGCCAGAGGCACAATGAGCCGTTCAGTCCAGAATTACACAATCTGAGGCTGCAGTAAAAACTACAAAACACCTCAACATGTGTGTGTTGGTGGGCCAAGATTGGGAAAATCTCTTAATTGGGCTATAACTGGTCGGATTTGGCATTGCAGTAAGAACTAGGGACTATTATGAATTAAGACGTCATCTATAAAGTTAATTTGGCACATCAGGACCAGGTTTACCAGTGTGTGTCCTAATTCTTTTAATCTCACATTGAATTATAAAAGTGGAGGCTGTATTATGTGGATTGAAGTTTATTAACACCTCTATGTATGAATGTGTGCAATGGGAAGGAAAGGGATGAAGGAGGATGAAAAATAGTAAACGATGTAAAGTGTAGGCCCAATTTCTGAGGACTAGAGAAATGAAGTGTTTGTTCTTAATGTTTTTTTTAATTTTATATCATATAGTCAGCAAAACAAATTGAGAAAATATTATATCTTTGAAAAACAAAGACTTATAACACAAATATCTAATCAGCCAGTCACATGGCAGAAACTCGACACATTCAGGTAAGTAGGCATGGTCATGTCAGCTTTCTGAAGTTCAATCTGAGCATCAGAATGGAGAAGAAAAGTGATTCAAGTGGCTCTCTACGTGAGGGAAGTTCTCTGGGTGATAATGTTTTTTTTATGTCAGCGGTCGGAGAAAATTGGCCAGACTGGTTTGAGCTGAGAAAACTCGAGTTAATAAAGGCATGCAGTAGAACAGTCACCTGCAACCTGAAGGCTCATCAAATTTGGACCATAGAAGATAAATGTGGCCAGTGGCCTGGTCTGATGAGTCTCTATTTTTTGCTGCAACATTTGGATTTGGCATAAAAAAGATGAAAGCATGGATCTATTCTGCCTTGTGTCAGCAGTTCAGGTTGGTGGTGATGGTGTAAGGGTGTGTCAAATATTTTCTTGACACACTTCGGACCTCTTCATCTCAACTGAGCATCAGTTAAACACTACAGCCTACCAGAATATTGTTGCTAACCATGTGCACCCTTTTAAGGCCACAAATCTAGAACCATCTTAATCTGGTTTCTTGATCTTGACAATGAGTAAACTGTACCCAAATGGACTCCACACTGACCAGACCAGACCAACAATTCAATGGGGCACCATCGGGATGTGACGGGAGAATCGCTACATAGATGTGCAGCCGACAAATCTGCAACAACTTTGTGATGCTTCAATATGGACCAAAATCTCAACACCTTTTTGTTATGCTATGAATAAGTCCCTCCTGCATATTCAGAAGCACTTTCAATATACACACCTGATAAAACATCCTTCCTCTGAGATATCTTGTGTATTTCTCTACAATTTGGAATATATATCTATATAAAACACATTTTTAAAGCAGTACTTTTACTCAAGTATTTTGTTGCAACTCTACTTGCCTCTGCCTGTACACAAGTAAAGTTTGACCTTTGAGTGTCCCGTGCATTTAATGTAATTTACAGAATTTGGATACAGTGTCAACCTATGCATCTGAAAAAAGTTCTAAAAAGGGTCCAAATTCCTATGTACTAACTTTGTGTCAACCTGCTCAACCCAGATTTGCGGCTTCGTCTTGAATGTCAGTACCTTAAATATGTGAACGTGGCACAGTCGCCCGTGCAGGACCGCAGATTGTCCATTGAGATTCCTTCTAGAACTGGCAGCAATAATAAAACAGACTAATAAATTTAGTTCTTTTAATTTCTGTCTATTTTCTTTTACAACTCAAACATACAAAACCCTCTAACAGAGACTTCCCATGCTAATATTAGTCGTCTGTGGGCAGACTGCAGTCTGATACTGAACACCTGTGGGTTAAGCATAAATATTCACTCTATCTATGGCTGTATTGTGTTGGAAAGGCCTGCAGCATGAGTAACTGTCTCGGTATAAACCAATAGATCCTCACCGTACTGACACACTGAGACCCAGCACTGATTTACACACGAACCAATCCAGCAGAGAGCAAACATTTAACCCCTTACATTGAAACGTATTTGTTCTGTTTAGATACTAAATATCTCAATTCTAAAAAAAATACATAGTATACAGAGTATTATACTCAAGTCAAAAACAGCAGGCTCCTAAAATAATTTTTATAACCAACCATTATGTGCTCCACCTAGTTTCTCTAATAAACAAGAGAAATCCTTGTTTTGTTACTAATCTATTTCTATTACAGAGATGATGTTCAGATTGTTAAGACCTGGGACGAACCAGAAGAAATAAATATTAGACAGACCTAATTTTATGCCAAACTCCAGTCTGCCTTCTGCTGACTACAGTATTTGTCTCTATTTTCCACAATCTGTCTTCTCAATTGTCCATTCAACACAGTGCAAACTCATCTCCAGCTGTAATAAGTGGACAGGCTCCAACCACAGAGAGCACCATAGATCCAGGGTCGGTTGGCGCCGATAATTTTTCATTATTAATATTACTGTGTGTACAAGAGGGTTTTTAAACTCAGCCGAGGAACAAATGAAATATAACGTTTGGCTTCTGTATATAGATAAACACAAACTTAAACTAACACAGACAGACATTAAGTAGGCACAGCGAAATGCACTTCAGGTTCCATCTGCTAACGAATCTGTGATTAGTCCCCTATAATCATTTTCTCCTATTACAATCCGTGCTAAAACTGTACATGAATGCATGTACGCTTCGGAAAGAGCTTTTATCCAAAGCGACTGAGCTCATGAGAGCAAAGAGTCCAAGGACAATTTAAACTCACACATATCTGCAATTATTAAGCCTGTGTAGATAGTTCCTTGAAAATGTTTGTGTGACCATGATAAAGTTTTTTAGGTTTGGAATTCACTACTAGGGCAGCACGGTGACTGAGTGATTAGCACCTCTGCCTCACAGCACGAAGGTCGCCGGTTCAATCCCAGCGTAGAGTGAATTGGGACCTTTCTGTGTGGAGTCTGCATGTCCTCCCCGTGCCTGCATGGGTTTACTCCGGGTACTCCAGTTTCCTCCCACAGTCCAAAGACATGCATGTTAGGTTAATTGGTGTCTCTAAAGTGTCCCTTAGTGTATAAATTTGTGAGTGCCTGTGTGTGAGTGTGCCCTACGATGGATTGGCCCATCTGGGGTTGTTCCTGCCCTTGTGCCCAGAGTTGCCAGGTGTGCACCGGCTGGCCCGCGACCCCAAGTGGAATAAGCGGAAAAGATAATAAATGAATGAATGAATGTTTGTGACGGTGGAGGTATTTCACGCTATTGGGTACGTTCCAGTCACAGGCAACCAGTTTTTTTGCGCTGAGCTTATCTTGTTGTTACATGTGTGTGCAGCATCAGAAAATGCCAGTTTATTCCATGTTCAATTTGTGTTAGTAGCCCTTTATCATTGTCACTGTCAAGCTCCTTTTGGCTGGACTACATTTGTTTGATTATAACATGGCACAGCAGCGCCTATTAAAAGATCCTAATAAAGCGGCCAGTCAGTGTGTTACAGGATGTTTTTTTTTAAGGCTTATTGATATTTACCTGTGTAAAGATAGCTGGAACTTGGCCATTTTTGTAACATTTTGTGCATCTGCCAGTGATCCAGCAATGCAACAGAATATCCGGTCATGAACTTGTATCAGCTTGTTTATTACTTTAGAACTCACAAAGGACCTGTGGATCAATAATAAAAAAATAAATGGAGAAAGTTAATTATACAGATGCTCACTTTAACACTGTACATATTGTACAATGATGTGAATTTAAAATTGATGAGTAATTTTGTAATACTCACCCACCAATTGAGGCCCTGGAGTCAGAACCAAGAATAACTCCTCCATTAAAATTTACTGCTATGATGGTTGTCTATTAAACAATCAAATGAAGCATGTTAAGTGATGTATACATCTCACAAGCCCAAAGCTATGCTTTCCCCAGTGTGTTATTTAGGAAAATTATCCAGTTATCCATCTTGTTTAAAAAACTTTCTTTGCAAACTGTTTAAAATGGCACCATATCTTTAGCCAAGTAGTATGGCTATTTCTTTGTGATGCCATGATTGCAAATCAATAATACATTTGTAATAAATTAAATAAGTAAAATTTGTTTTACACATGGAGCTCAATGCAGGAATGGCTATTTATTAACAAGTAAAATGAAGTTGAAGTTGAAATTGAATACACTACAAAGACAAGTTATTTAATGTTCAAACAGATAAATGTTATTGTTTTTTAAAAATGTTCATTCATTTGGAATTTGATTCCTGCAACACGTTCTAAAAAAGTTAGGACAGGAACAACAAAAGACTGGGAAATTTGAGAAATGCTAAAAAAACATCTGGAACATTCCACAGGTGAGCAGGTTAATTGGCATCCCTAAAAGGCTCAGTCTTTCACAAGATAGGATGAGGCAAGGTTCACCACTATGTGAACAACTGCATGAGCAAATAGTCCGACAGTTTCCAACAATGTTTCTAATAGTGCAACTGCAAGGAATTTAGGGATTACATCATCTACAGTCCGTAATATCATCAAAAGATTCAGAGAATCTGGAGAAATCTCTGCAAGAAATCGACAAGGCCAAAAACTGTGAATGCCTGTGACCTTTGATCCCTAAAGTGTCACTGCATTAAAAGCCGACATAGCTCTAAAATGGATATTGTCACATGGGATCAGGAACACTCAGATAACTCATCGTGAACACAGTTCCATCTACAAGTACTAGTTAAAACTCTACCATGCAAACAAAAGCCATATATCAACACCCAGAAACTCTGCCGGCTTGGGCCCGAGCTCATCAAGTTGAAAAGTGTCCTGGGCTCTGACGAGTCCATTGGTGTTAGTGAACATGACATGGGTAACTTGCACGTCTGTGAAAGCACCATTAAGGCTAAAAGGTACTTACAGGTTTTGGAGCAACTTATGCTGCCATCGAAGCAACGTCTTTTTCAGGGACGTCAATGCTTAATTCAGCAAGACAATGCTAATCCACGTTCTGTTTATGTTACAAAAGGGTGGCTTTGTAGTAAAAGGGGTACTAGACTGGCCTATGTGCAGTCCGGACCTGTCTCCCACTGAAAATGGCGCATTATGAATCGCAAAATACGACAACGGAAATCACGGACTGTTGAGCAACTTAAGTTGTACATCAAGTAAGAAAGGTAAAAGTAAGAAAGAAGAAAGGTGACGTAAACATGCCCATGTCCCAACTTTTTTGGAACGTGGTGCAGGCATCAAATTCAAAATGAGTGATTAGTGTTCCCTCGTTTATCGCAAAGGTTGCATTCCAGAACCACCCGCGATAAACAAAAATCCACGAAGTAGGGACGCTATATTTATGTAAGTATTTATACACTACTTGCAGAACGTTTAGGTGGCATCGTAGGGCTTAAATGAATTCAGTTTGTAATGAAACTTTCACAAACAGCAAACACAACACCGCAGACGAAATCATGTCATGTCGGCAAGTAGTGACTTAGGCGGGCGATGCTCTAGTCTTACTTCTCGCTTTCGTTGAGTATTCATCCGCTGAGTAAATACGCTATTGTAGTGATTTTAACTATTAAATATAACCAAGCAACACGCACAAGTAATGGAATGTTCTCTTTACTTAACACGCCACACACTCTCGTATCACACATGATCCATCTGTACTGAGCTTACAGCATGTCATATCCTACACATTGAGTAGACACAACAACTATTCACTGCAAATCGTAATATTTTTTAATTTATAACATTCCTTTATTGTTATTGTTAATATTTGTAAAATATTTTTTATAAATTTTGTGATTTTTTTAAATGTAAAAGTTCCGCAAAAACCCAGGAAACCGCAATATATTTTTTCCATTATAATTTTTTGAAAAACCATGATGCACCGATGCCGCAAAAGGTGAACCGCAAAGTGGCAAGTGAAAACTGTATTTGCAAAACACAATAAAGTTTGTAAGTTTATACATTAAATATCTTGTCTTTGTAGTGCATTACATTGAATATAGGTTGAAAAGTATTTGCAAATCATCATATTCTGTTTTTATTTTTGTTTTACACAACATCCCGACTTGGAATTGGGGTTGTAAGTTCATATGGTCTGCTATGTAATACAAGTAAAAGTAAATGTAAGAAACACAGTAGGTTTTTTATATGCATTTTCCATACTGTCCCAACTTTTTCTGATTTGGTGTTGGAACTGGTAAAGCCTTCTTAGCACTGCAATGGCACTAACATGATGATACAATGGCAAATGACACTGGGTGTACCAGTGTATCACAGGTAGCACCAAAAACATTTAAAATATTAATTATATTGAAATCCATAATGCTACATAAATAAAGCAATCAGAGGTTCAATTTACCACATTTATCTGTTGACATATTCTTGATGCAGTAATAAATCTTTGGCATGTGTTGTCTGGTGACCATTTTAATCTGTTCACGGTATTTGGCAGCTCTGGTGGCTCAGTGCTGACAGTAACATCATAACTTAACTAACTTTCTACAGTATCTTAATATATAGTAAAATACTATTGTTTTATGGCACTATTTTAAAGCCATTCCCTGAATAAGGAACACAGCATGAGAAGACTCAGTCGCACTAGAAAGTCCGTAGTTGAAAGTGAAAGTAACTAAACAATGGAAATGAATTATACAAACATTAATAACGGCTGGAAATGTTCGCAGATTATCACAAAAGCAAAATAATACGCAACAACAACTTAAAATAAAACTTGTAGTCAATACATTTCACATTATTTATTTTATGAATTGGCGTTATCCAAATCTAACTACCACCAACAATAACAGTTTATTCTTATGTGGAATTCAGTACTTACACCTGTGCTGACACCTTTGTGCTCCGAGTGCTTTTCCATACTTATATTAGGCTACTTGTGTGTGACAGCTGAAAGCGATCGGGCTTTGGTCGTTACCACGCCACTCAAAAAGCGAAGTGATCTTCCTCTACTCACAGTTGTACGACACCCCATCTGGATACGGAAATGCAATTGCATCGAGAAAACGCAGCCAGTCTTCGTCCAACACAGAGCTTCCAAAATCGGTGAACATGGCACAGTCGCATGTCTTTGAACCACCTATGCCAGGGTTTAATTTCGAGAACACGACAAGGTAAAGATACTTACTTATTTTCTACAGAAACCATATCCATTAAGCAAAATAGATAAAACAAGGCTTTGAAGACAGTTTCTCAAAATCGAAAGTATAGCCTAATTGTTGCCGTAACATTTTCTGTATGAATTAAACAATTTTAATTTCGCAAATCCACGACCCCTTTGAATATGCTAAGGTTTTTTTTTTTGCCTGATCTGTTTTGTCATGCAGAAATGTTTTGTTGGAAAATGGTTTAAGTGAGGGGAATATAAAGGCACCGAAACCTTTAAAGACTGGCACCACGATAGCAGGGGTGGTGTATAAGGTAACCCACTTCGGATATTACACCCATGATTTGAATTGCATGGCATCGGTTAAATTTAATGTAAGAATTAATTTAGCAGCACCCCCCCCACCCCCACACACACACTCTCTCTCTCTTACTCTCTCTCTCTGCAGGATGGTGTAGTTCTGGGAGCAGACACAAGGGCCACCTCAAGTGAGGTAGTGGCAGACAAAATGTGTGCTAAAATTCACTACATTGCTCCAAACATATAGTAAGTATGCAAATGCACTTTCCAATTTATAATAATAATTTTAAGCAGCAGCTCCCACAGTTTCATTGTCTACTGTCTAGACACAGGTGGCACCTTCAATACACACCCCTATCTCTGCCCTAGACCATTTCCAGGATTAAATGACAGCCCCTATTACATGTTTATGGCATCAACAACCATCCACTGTCAGCTTCGTTTGCAAGTTGTTGTAGCCGAGAAACTTTGACTGTTATGGCTTGGAACCTTATTGTCTGTAGTTGCAGTTTGGGATTAGATGATGGTCAGTTTCCAGTATGATGGCCTCAAAATGTTGCATCAATACTGCATTTGCTGTAGTGCAAACCCTGCTGGTGTGATAGATGAGGATCTACAGACCTAACTGCAGCATCTTTGGGAAAATGTTTTCTCCTGACCCAACCATATCTCTTCTTTACACAGTTCTAAAACAATTAGAACTGTGTAAAGTTCTACAATAGGTTTGGGAAACCTGACTACGTAGCTGACTATGGTCAAAAACCACTAACCAGTGTATCTAAAAATTAAGACTCTTTTAAAAGTAATATATAAGTATATACAGAATATACAATCCCAAATCAGAAAAAGTTGGTATGTTATGGAAAATCAAGGTGTTTCTTACATTTCACTTTTATTTTTATTGTAGACAGTATGAGGCACATATATCTCATGGTTTGTCTAGTTTGTCTATAAACAGGCATTTTTGCATTTGCAACACATTCCAAAAAGTTGGGACAAGGACAGTTCAGTACTAGTTATTGGTTAAAATTGAAATAGTGATGTGATTTCAAACAGGCAATGTCAACAGGTGATTGCAATCATAATTGGTAGAAAAGCAAAAAGAGTGTTTGAGGAGCAAAGGTGGGTGTTCCACAAAGAAAAATTGGAAATTAATTGTATATTTCAGTCTTACATTTTTTATTTTGGCTTATTTTGCATTGACTTTTAAAAAAATGTGTGGCCTTCTTGAAAAGATGTTATGTTGAAGGCAGCATATTTTGCTATAAAATCTCAAATCCCAAATGACTTTAAGGCCAGAGAAGTCAACATCACTTTTGGACATGGCTAACATAATGCTTCTTTTTGCACAGTAATTTTGTAAATTGTATTTGTGAATGTAACACCATATTGTAGTGCTTGACAAAGGTTTGCCAAAGTAATCTATTGTTCTTGTGGTTATATCAGCTATTAATAAGTGGCATTTTTTGACGCAGTGCCTTTCGAGGGCTTTATACATAATGACAGTATGTGTTGTTGTGTAAATTAGTTGTTGTGGAGCCGGAACAGCAGCAGACACAGATAAAACTACAGACTTGCTTTCCTCGAACCTGACCATTTTCACCATGAATAGTGGTAGGATCCCCAGAGTCATTATGGCTGCTAACATACTCCAAGATATGCTCTACAGGTAGGACTTGCCTTGTTATAAGGGATAATATTATCATGTGTATGTAATAGTTTAGTACATTAGATATATTCTTTTCTAAATGATTCTCAGTTGGGATTTGGGAACATTATAACAGTCTTTCAGTCATCAAGCAAGTAAAACATCAAACAGAAATATCATAGAGGTTTGGAACATTAGATTTAAATTTCTGTTTGTGTTGTCATGTCTAAGATATAGAGGGATGATTGGGGCAAACCTAATTCTTGGAGGGGTGGACTGCACTGGGAATCATATCTACACAGTGGGTCCCTATGGGAGCATGGACAAAGTTCCATATCTTGCTATGGGTAAGCAACTGACAATAAATATGCTCAAGCATATTTTTTTTTGCTTTAGTTAATGTTAATAATTATTTGTAAAAAATAATTCGTAATTTAGGATCTGGTGATTTGGCTGCTATGGGAATCCTTGAAGATAGATTTCAAGTAAATATGGAGGTAAATGCTTATTTTTAAGTAGCTTTTTCTCTTTAAAAATGTAAAGATTAATTTGTTCTTGCTTCTTTCCTTCAGCTAGAAGAGGCCAAGGCACTGGTGCATGATGCCATACATGCAGGCATCATGAGTGATCTAGGTTCAGGAAATAATATAGACATTTGTGTCATTACCAGCGGTGGAGTTGACTACCTTAGGCCCTATCAGGTGTCTAAATACGCTGATAAAAGGTGAGATGAGTCAATTTCCCGTTTGTCCAATTTGTGACAATAACAATATATTATAGTAATTTTTTGTGGGTAACTAGCTCAATCTTTTACTTAAAATTACTGCTTCAATCTGGAGATGTTTCTCAAAAATAATGGCAAAAGTGTGGCCTCAGGATATCTTGCACATATCGCTTTGTTAGTGTCCCTCTTATCACTACTACAGATGATTGACTGTCATATGTGTTAGCACCCCAGATCATCACACAAGCAGTTTGACACTTCAGAGCATGGGGCAATAGGGTTCCCTCCATGGCAGTTCAGATTGCTTGTTCACCACACCACTGCAAACAAAGGTTAATAAATAAACTTGAAACTTGAATGGCTGGCTGTCAATGGCAGGACATGTAATGGGTGCCGTGACAACAAATTTCTTTTTCAATAAGTGTTCCTGTATCACTGAATTGAAAATAAATACATGACAGGAAGGCTAGAATCTCTTAGTCATATATCAATATGGGGACAATAAAAGATATGTAGAATGACATAAGGCGTTCATAAACATCCAAAATTTGGACACTGGTGATTAAATTATCTCCATTAATTAAAAAAAAATATGTACAATTAGGGAACACACACTCAGTAAGGATGATGGTTATGATGGACAAATAATTAGCGAAATATAATGGTTCAAGATTTGTAGCATATTGTTCCCAAACCCATAATTATACTCCATCAACATGACTACATACTATTTGAAATGTGTGCAAGAAGAACTTATTTTCTTTCATCTAACCACAAAAGTTGATTGCCAAGCACAGTTGAAACTTGTTTGGAACTGATATTTTGATAAGATGATACAAACTGCTATTTTTAACAAGCTTATTGTTAAGTATAGTATTTGTAATGTTAACTGGGTGATTTAACTTCAAATGCTTTTGAATAACACATGGCATCATGAACTGGTATTATCTTTGAGGCACAAAAACATTTAAAATGAGTGTGGTCAGTCTGCCAATAATCAGCTGGAAAGCAATCCAAGTCGTGCATTCAAATGAATAGAAATATGGATCAGTGACTACTTATTAAAGCTTTTGAAGTGACCATTCTCCAGTCAACTGACCCAGTTTAAACATAAGGGGTGATCTAAAGAGCACAGCCCATACCTCAGAATATTGTATTATTAATAGAATATTTATATTAATTCTCCAAGATTACAGGAATGAAAAAGTAAAAAAAGGGTTTTCTCAAAAAAATGTTCTTCCATATTCTGAGTGTGCGTACCATTATACCTGAAAATCTCTCTTTCTCTCTCTCTATCAGGAAGAAGTACAATTATAAGCCAGGTACAACCCAGGTTTTGACTGAGAAGACAGTTCGACTCGAGCTGGATGTACTGCATGAGATTGTGCACACACTGAAAACATCTTAAAAAAACAAAACAAAACATAATGTTCAGTCTTTTCTGGACTTGACCAGAAATAATTCTGAATTTATTAATTCGCAGTTTATTGTGTTTATTACTGTGATAAAGACAGACAATAATCATGTAATAAGTGGTGATGGCTATATTGATATTCTCATAAATACTGTGTATGTGTGGATTATGTTGGGTTGGGCATTTTTTTTGGCAGCAAAATAAAGGAACCAAACAGTTTATTGCTATTTTGCAAGCTATTTTCTTTTTCCATTTTGTTAAGGTTATGTACTATTTAGGTGTGTGTCTTGCAATTAGAACGTGTGTCATATTTCATATGGTCACTATTTTATAATTGCATGTAGAACATCAATAACTGGAGTAAATATTATTATTCACATACGTTTGCCATTCACTGGCATGTAGTTTCCTCAATAAGTAAATTCGTCATTTGTGTATTAAGTACTCCTCATCCACTCTTAGGGCTTGTGTGAATATCTGATGTTGATTTAAGTCATGTTTTTTTTTAGAAATATATAACATTCTTACTGTAGTTTACAGTCAAGGCAGAAAAAAAATGTATGTAATTTGGGTGTCCCAAGCTTGACTGGTAGTACACATTCAGGCAAACCACAACATGCAGAAAAGAGGTCTTCATTAAAAAAACGATGATGCAACCAAACTAAAGTTCCTATTGGCCAATTAGAAAATTAGGGAGGTAGATAAGTACAGAAAACAGCAATTGTTTTTTTAAATGAAAACTGAAAAAAGTTTTAAAACTTTTTATCCCTATTTATACAAAATAATGTAGTATCATAATTTAAAAGAAAAAATAACAATTGATGCATATTTAAAAACATAAATGCATCTTTAAATATCATTTCAGTTCATATTTATTCAGAAGTATAGAGACAATGCACCATTGTAAAATGCGCTATATAAATCAATTTGATTTGTTTTGAATTCTAATAGTTCACAAGCTGTCAAGCCCCATTGTAATTCACAGCTGGGGGTGTTTCATGTAATTTAGGTGTGTCCAACCTCTGCCTGGTACTGCATGTTCACGCAGACAGCAACCTGCAGTAAGGAAGTCTTCCTAAAAACTGATGATGCTACCAAACTAAAGTTCCTATTGGTCAGTTAAAAAGGAAATTAGTACCTATTAATAAGGAAGATTTTTCTATCCAGAAATCCACATCACACTTTAAATGAAAACAATTTATAGAAACCAGTGTAGCATTTCCAAAAAGCATCATTTACAATAAACAAACAAGCAAGCAATAGTACATGCCAACTGACATGAATGCATCTTACAGCCTATTGTGTTTATTTTACTATTTCCAGATTTGGGAAATAATAGTGAAGCAATTTACTATAAAGTATAACAATACATAGAAAGTTAAGATAAGTCTTGTTTCTTATTTTTTTATTATCATTTGATCTTAAATTAAGTTATAATACAAACTCAGTGTAGCATAAATAAAGGAAGAACATACTTTTACTATTCAGATGCTGATTAATTATCTTTATTCACAGTCATAGCTGGAACATTATGACATTCAATTAAGTTTAAAGTTCAAGCAGACAAAACCTGTAGAGAAAAAGTCTTCCTAAAAACTGATGATGGCAACAAGCGTAACGTTCCTATTGGACGCTTCTTTGCGTCCAAAAAGGTCAATGATTATTTATTGAACTTTTTTTACAGAATTTTTTTTGTTAGCTTTAATTTTAAAAACTAGCCTGCCTGTTAAGGGAGTTAGTAAGCAATTTGTCAATAGTAACAATTTACGCAAACCAATATGTTATTCAGAAAGATTCAAGAGTCATAATCGAAAGTAAAATGTGACTTTCAGTTTCGAAACTCCAGCGTATGTGTCTTCAAGAGATCAGATTTCACGGGTGCAACAAACGTTATTTTTTGTTTACGAGTTTAAATCAGATTCGATTAAAAAAGACAAATGGCACTTTTGTAAGTAAGCGGATACTCGCATTTTTCCAGATTAGGTGGAAAGCAGTTCCTCAAAGGAATGCAGTTTGCCGATCTCCCGAATCACTACGGATTTGGGGTTAAATCTCAGGAATTTACTGTACCAGTTGGGGTTGATGTGAGTAAAGAGTTACACCTGTGTTTCTTCCCTAACCGTACAAATATTCGAATTGGTATAAATCTAACCACACGCCTTATAAGATGGTTTCATATACACTGATGTTACCTTCTTCCTTACTTACGCCGGCCATGAGTTACTCAAGTTCAAGTGATTTTTATAATCGTAGGGTCAATAGATAATTAATTTGACGAACTTATTAGATTCGAATGTTGAAGGATATCTCGAATGTATAGGAATAGGGATTGACTTGAAGACAGTCAGACAGACAGACAGACAGACAGACACACACACACACACACACACACACACGCACACACACGGCAACCGAAATGAGTCTCTGCAGAACTTTTTGTTTAATTGAAAACAAAAATAAAATACATTCTGTTGAAATCTATCACTGAGACATACCCATGACTTCACTTCACAAATAAATTTTGTATATTTTTATAATCCGTTAAATTTTTGTAATCTGTTCTGTATCGGTTATAATATGTGCATATATGTAATAATTGTTGTGCTATGTGATGTTACATTTTATTGCTTACTGTTCACATTGTGTACTTGGAAATAAACTCTGCTGTGTTAACTACCCAAATGTTTGGTTAGTAGTATCCTAATAAAATTAAGACATATACATTATATGACTTTTTATATGTAAATTGTGTAAAGTAAAGATACTTTGGTACGTTTTTTGCATTATTTTCAAGGCAAATTATCTTGTTCCTCAATTAAAATATGTACAGGTTTTCGACTACAAATGCAAATGAAACTTGTTTTGTTTTCAGCCCTCAGCCTTTCTGAAATCATGCAGTTGTGAGGATGGTATATCAATAGACTTGAATCACGGCACCACCACTCTGGCTTTCAAGTTCCACCATGGAGTCATTGTTGCAGTAGACTCCAGAGCTTCAGCTGGAAGTTATATTGGTATGTTCACATTTCAAAAAATAGAATTAATTAGGTCATCAGCAACAATTGGATTCAATGACAAGTCAATACAAGCAGTACAAAATACAAGCAGTCATAGTAAATGTTTTAGGTCAACAAGGTAAACTATTAAATATTATAATATAATAGTCTAACATTTTAACTTTCAATGTTTGTGCCAGCTTCAAAGGATGCAAATAAGGTGATTGAGATCAACCCTTACCTGCTGGGCACCATGTCTGGGAGTGCAGCAGACTGCCAGTACTGGGAAAGACTTCTGGCGAAAGAGTGCAGGTCTGTGAAAGCATAATCTGAAGGGGTGGGGTGGACACACAAATAGGATTACATTACCGTGAGTATTTGTGTTTGCAGAGCTAGGTACCTCAGGAAGTGCATCACAAATGTACAAAACATATAGCTTAAAGAATGTATAATGTAACAGACACATGCATAACATGAGATGATATGTGAACATCCTTCTAATATTTATAGTCCAGAGCCTTATCAACAGAACTACATCTTTTGCAAAAAATGTTTATTATAATTGCTATTTGCACCAACTCATAGGAGTTTCTGTATATATGTTATAGGCTGTATAAGCTTCGCAACAACCAGCGGATCTCAGTGTCTGCTGCCTCTAAGCTGCTGTCCAATATGATGATAGGTTATAGAGGCATGGGCCTCTCCATGGGTAGCATGATCTGTGGCTGGGACAAGAAGGTAAACTGTGGTGTGTGTGTGTGTGTGTGTGTCTGGGTGTGTGTTTTGAAGGGGGGATTCTACCATGTGAACCATGTGGACCTTTGGCTTGTCCCCACGGGGATTTATTTTCAGCTTCAAGTTTCTTTTGAAAAACAAAAATAGTTAAAATATTTACATGATGTTGATGTTATGTGAGTGAGAAAGTCCCTGATAGTGAGACAGTACTTCTACCTTTACTACCAGTGTAGTCAAATAGTTGGAAAATCTCGCATTTTTACGTAATTTATTTGAAAACCTAAATGAGCCACATCATTTGCTTCAGAATAGAAAGGTTAGGACATATATTCATATTACACAGAACATTTCTGCGCTTGCCATAATTACACCTCCTAAAGACTTACTTTATTTACTGCTGTTACTTAAGGAATCTTTTGGTCTGGTTACCAGAGTTAAATGGTTTTCCCATTTAAACCAGGTTCCTCTCAGATTCTCCTTAAATATTCTCAAATATTTATTTCCACGCAGCTGGTTTCTTCATTTGGGGTCCAGACTTTGGTTTTGAAAAGCTGTATTGAGATGTTGTCAGTTGTAAAATGTGCTGTACACATTAATTGAAGTGGTTAGGGTTAGATATAGATGTAGCATTAATTAACTAAAATAATGAGTACTGCAAAGTACTGACAAGGATGGAGACACAAATGTGTATAATTCATTTATTGTTCATACCTAAATTTTTTAGTCTCGATTTCAAACTTGAAGGATATTATCCTGAAGGATATTTGTAACTGTCCTCATCTGTTTATGCCACAGGGTCCTGGTCTGTATTATGTTGATGACAATGGCACACGTCTATCAGGGAAAATGTTTTCCACAGGCTGTGGGAACAGTTATGCATATGGAGTAGTGGACAGTGGCTACCGTGAAGACATGACTGTGGAAGAGGCATATGAGCTAGGCCGCCGTGGCATTGCCCATGCCACACACAGAGATGCCTACTCGGGTGGGGTTGTGAACCGTAAGTAAATAAAATCTCTTATCTCCTATTTTTGCAATTTAAACTGAACCTGAATTTGTTATTTTGATTCGTAATGGGTAATCTAGCATGCATTGATGCTATAGCAATACTTTGAGGTATATGTTGGCAACAGCATCGCATAAACTGTGCTCTTTACAGATCACACATATTTTTGGCTCGCATTAATAATTCTATATGGAAAATTTTGCAAGCAACAGTCTTTGCTGGTTATAATTATTTACCCCTCTGTCATCCTCCTTTAACAGCACTCCTCCTGCACCGTTACCAATTTAAAAAAAATGGGTTAAGTGAACAGTGAAACTACTTAGCAGCAACTCCATGGGGCTAAAGCTACGAACCTACGAACAGTTTATCGTTTTTTACGATCAAATCCTGTTTTATGATAGCACTCCTATGGGTGTTGGTAAGAGTGCTGGCAGAATGGGGAATGATCGCCCAAATCAATATCAGCAGTGGTAGAAGAGGGGACATAGAACAACAACATAGGACATTAGTTGACTAATGCAACAGTGCTTAATATTGGAACACAGCTATTTCAGTGATTCATGAAGCCTAGTTAGTACCACAGAAATAGTCAAGCATGTGCAAGTTAAGCAGTTCTTTTCTAAGTAAAGGCCATCATACTCGGGAGAGAGTCCTGCAATTTAAGTTCCAGTGGTACTGACTAGCAAAATTGCAGAATATAAGTACATGAAGAACTATCTCAAGCTTATTACTTCTTCAATAAGTTCAGTCAGTTTGGATGTTGTGTGAGACATAAATAAAAAACAGTATGGTTTGCACATACTTTTCAAACTATATTCAGTTAAATACACTATGAAGACAAAATATTTAATGTTAAAACGGATAAACTTTATTTTGTTTTTTGCCAATATTCAGTCATTTTGAATTTGATTCAACAAGTGTTTTGGAACTGAGGACACTAATTGTTGAAGCTTTGTAGATGGAATTCTTTTCCATTTTTGCTTGATATACAACTGCAGTTGCTCAACAGTCCAGGTTTTCAATGGGAGACAGGTCTGGACTACAGACAGGTCAGTCTAGTTCCCGCACACTTTTATTACAAAGCCACACTGTTGTCACCCAAGACGTTGCTTGGGTGGCAGCATATGTTGCTTCAAACCTGTATGTACCTTTTAGCATTAATGGTCCCTTCATAGATGTGTAAGTTACCCATACCATGGGCACTAACCATAACATCTGAGATGCTGACTTTTTAACTTGGCGCTAACTGATAACAATCGATAGCCTTTTTCCTCTTTGACCCAGAGAACACAGTGGTGGTGATACAGTGGTGTGAAAAAGTGTTTGCCCCCTTCCTCATTTCAATTCAATTCAATTCAATTCAGTTTTATTTATATAGCGCCTTTTACAATAGACTATTGTCTCAAAGCAGCTTCACAATATTACACTTTCCTAAAAGGCCAATATCAAATTGAGCAAGCCTAGGGCGACAGTGGAAAGGAAAAACTCCCTAAAATTGTAGGAAGAAACCTTGGGAGAACCAAGACTCAACAGGGGACCCATCCTCCATGGTG
>JAVSBV010114172.1:0-20795 GCA_033117975.1 Parotocinclus spilosoma
CAAATTAATAACAGTTAAATTAGTAATAGAAAAATTAAAAATGAACAAAATTTTAAAACAGAATAGATTATAAAGTCAATAACAACAGATTTATCTATTACTTTGTATTAGTGTTTTACTCCTGGTATCTGAAGTGTTGTAACTCAGATTCCTGATTAAGAAAACATAATTTGAACACATCCAATTTAAGCGCAATTGTTGTAGTATTACTAATGTTGCATTGTTTTCGTGTTTTAATGTTTTTTTACACTTGATATGATCTGTATTGTTTTCTTTATTTAAGTTTATTATATGATGGCATGTTTGTTGCTCAAACTAAGGACTGTGTGTGTTTATATAATTAACTTACAACGTTTTTCTTTCATTGTAAACATTTTATCAAACTTCAGTTACTTTCCAAGGTCTGCTAGAACTGCCCAACTTGCCTGCTGGACCCCACTCTGACTCTTCTTGGGACAGCAAAAAAAAGAATGTGCTTGGAAGAGATTTGTTTTTCATTACTTGTGCTTTAGGGCAGAGCTTCCCACCCCAGTCACTGAGTATCCCTAAAGTATTCATAATTTGGCTCAGTTTCAGCTCTATTTTTTATATTAAAGGTGTAGATTACAAAACAACGTTAAGCTACTAGGAGCAGGTATCTCTTGTAAGGTAATATAGTTCATAACCCTTCAACATACATTCATTTTCATGCTTCCATAATGGAATCTGTTTAGATTTTAACTCTATGTCCAGTGTTTTGAGTGATGTTGGCATACTGGAGCACACCACACAAAATGACATCATGGGCTGTAATGGATGGGTTGAACTAAAGGCAATCCGTTTCTGTGCTGCCATTTTAATAGCTTTGTATCTCAGTTTATTACATCATGAGGAAATGCCCTGTGCTTGTTGTTGTATTTTTTGCTCATATCCCTGGGCTTCTGCCCAATGGCTAAAATCAATCCCAGATAACTTAGGTAGGGTAGTGGTATGAGCCAACTTGTGATGAGAAAATGGCTCTGGGGAGATGCGGATGAGATTCGGCTATCTACTCAATTCTGCCCCCTTTCTCCCCTCATTCCACTTCTCTTTTATACTGGCAGCTTGTCACACCACCTTAAAGAGATGGAAGCAGAGAAAAATAGAGATGGGAAGGGAAAGAAGGAATGAAAGTCATGAAAACAAGCCAGCATAAAAGCAGGGTTGATACAGTGCTGGTCATAAAGTTGCTGTAAAAGGTGTTGATCTGATGGTCAACGCTGTGGGAAATCACACTCACAAAATCACCAGCTGCTGCAGAAATTATTCACAGGTCAAAGGTATGTTAAAGAAGGAAACCTGCAGTCATTAAAGGACAAACTCAAATAAGAAATGGTTGTACACTGCAGCAATGTACTGCTGTATGCTGTATGCACAGATAAGTGTAAACATTTTACATCTCACAGCTCCAGAAAGCACTGGAGTCAGACAGAGGGACTTTTGGATTTTCTCTGTGTAGGTTCGATACTGAAAGAAAATTTACTGTTTGGAAGACTTCAAGGAAAAACAAAAAAAACCCCAAAAAAACAAAACAAACAAACAAAAAAATATATATATACACAGTTTTCCCTCGTTTATCGCGGTATTTAAGTATTACACTATTTTAGCCGTAGAACTTGCAAAACATTTGAGTGGCATCGTAGGGCTTAAATAAATTCAGTCTATAACTTTACTTTCACAAACAGCGAACACAACACCGCAGACAAAAACTTGTCATGTCGGCAAGTAGCGACTCAGGTGGGCGATACTCAAGTCTTACTTCTCGTTTTTTGGTGAGTATTCATCCGCTGAGTAAATACGCTATTTACTGTAAATCGTAATATTTTATGATTTATAACATTCCTTTATTGTTAGAATTAATATTTTTAATATGTTTTCATACATTTTGTGATTTTTTTTTAATGTAAAAGTTCGGCAAAACAGCAAAAATCCACAATATATTTTTTCCATTAATATTATTTGAAAACCCGCGATACATCGAGTTCGCAAAAGGTGAACCGCGAAGTGGCGAGGGAACACTGTATAATAAACATTTTGTGATAAATGCAAAATTATACATTTCCACAAGTCAACATTTAACCATATATATATTCACTAGCGGGCAGATCACATTTTTAAGGCATAGCAATACCAACCCCCCAAAACCCACATGTCTATTGCTTCCAAACTGTAATTGAAGTTAATTTAAACATAATAATTAATGCAAAACTGCAACACACTATAGAACAAAACTAAATGTGAATAATCAGCTTTACATGGATTATGAATTATAACATGGAATATGCATTGTGTATTTTATTTTCTTTGTACTGTATAACATAACCGTATTCAGACATGCCTCATTTATTTGCCTCGCTGAATACCTCCAGGGTCCCCTTAGGATGTGTGCCCCCATTTTGGGAATAATGGCCTTATTAAGTATATTTTAATCTAGGATGACTGTACAATATAATTTAGTGTGCTAAAAAGCAAGTATGCACAAAAATAGTTTGGGAGGAGTAGGCAACATTGTAGGTAACTGTTTTACCCTCGTCTCCATTTTTACATATTCTTCCCTTTATGTTTGCTGATTAAGCATTTTGTAGTGTTAAATGTTTTATTTACTGTAGTGGTTATTCACTTATGTTAAATGTTGCTCCGTGATCCTTATTTTGTCTTTATCATGTACACACATATGGTAAGGATGGTATTTATAAACCTACTTGATACTTGACTAGTGTCTCCTGTGCAGAATGGATGTGTGTCCAGAGTAAAACCATGTTAATATGTAATATGTTTGTGTGCCTGGTGTACATCACACACTATAGTGATGAAGTAATTCTGTATGTGCAGAGGTGTGGAGAAAAGTGCTTGCAGTTCATCAAGCACAAACACACTCATTTATCACACACCAGCCATTCTTGGTCAGCAGGGTGGATATATAGTGGCCCAATACATTAATAACATACAGCACACAAACTGGCCTGCTACATAGCTGGTCCAAGATGCAGATATACATTGAATACAATTCACAACTATACTCAAAAAGCAATCTTTAATCATGGTTAATTACAAGTTAAATTAGGACAGTATAGGAAAAAAGGATGGGTGGAGAGACAGGGATTTTAAAAAAAGCCAAATCAATGACCATGAGTGTTGATGAATCATTTTCTTAATGTGCTACTGTACCTCAACCATGGCAGTGATCTCAGGTGAACTTTTTACCAAGGAGCACTGGTGCTACTTCTTTCAAATATACAGGAGCAAACAAAAATCCTGGAGGCACAAACAGAACTTTTTAAATAAAAAAAAAAATATATATATAATTTTTTTAAAAATCCAAAAATATTTTCAATTCTGTCAGATATTGCAGGAATAACATTTTGTTCAGCAAGGCATGGGACTACAAAATGATTTTTTTTCCAAATCTGCTCACTGGACAGGTCACAAATAATTTAATGAATAACAACGTTAGATTGAGGGAACAGTTTGAGCCGTACAAAAAATTGCATTATACAATAAATGTATATTGTATACAAAAATATATTTGATTTATAGAATTACATTTATATTTAGAAATTCTTATAAATATTTTAATTTATGAAAAGGTTTATATACATACATATTACATTTAACTGCATGATTACAAATAAAAAAGTCATTTTTACGTTATACATACTTCATATTTGATTATTTACTCATTTTAATCAATTACGTCCAGTTACCAGCTATATAGAAGGGTTTACATTTTTGTTGCGATGTTCCTCCAAATAGAAGCATTAAGAGGAAAGATTTCAATTGCAACAAAATGGCAAGGACTAGAAGTTACACCTTTCGGGCTAATGGTACACGGTTCGCTCATGCAAAAGCATGAACAATTGGTGACATTTATATTATTCATTTGTACATTCATTCTCTTCCGCTTAATTCATATGGGGTCGCAATCCCGGCAATTCTAGGCGTAAGAGTGGGAACAACCCTAGATGGGAATCCATCGTAGGGTGCACACACACACACACACACACAGTCATAAATTACGGGCCACTTTAGAACACCAATTAACCTAACATGTCTTTGGACTGTGGGAGGAAACAGGAGTACCTGGAGTAAACCCACACAGACACAGAGAGGACATGCAGACTCCACACAGAAATTACCCAGACCGCTCCACCCTGGGATTGAACCCAGGACCTTCTTGCTTTGAGGCAGCAGTGCTACCCACTGAACCACCATGTTGCCCATGTTTATATTAGTAAAAATATTACTATTTTTACTATTATTATTATTATTATTATTATTATTATTATTATTATTATTATTAATAATATTATTATTATTATTATTATTATTATTGAATGTCTACGTAGACAGGTATAAATCTTTACTGGCAAATCTGCGTACACCAGTAAAATTATTCACCTAGGAACAGAAGCCACTAATAAGGCAGTGACTAATAGACAGTGTTTCGTCTCATAGTTCAAAATGTACATAGAAACCTGTGTACAACAAAAAGGCCAGTGTAGTCGATTCCCCGGAGTGTCAATGATATCACGAGCTGATCTCTCTATATCGTAATGTTCCTACTCCTCCCTAACCACATTGCCATCTAGTCGCATAACAGATATCGGTTTTGTGCACATAGTGTAGCTTGCGGGATATCTCACAGCAGTGGGAATAAGCAATAAAAGCACAGAGCATCTGGTCATCCTGCTGACAAAAACAATACCATTTATTTTGCTCAAATTTTTCTAAAGGGGCCCATGAGATGAGTGTGTGTCTAAAAAAGGAACAGAAATGAAGATCTATGGGGTAATAATCATGGCGACCAAAGCAGAATAAAGCAATAAAGTCTTTATTAAGGCAGTGTGTTTACAATCAGCTCTAATGATGCATTAAGGCAGTAATTAAACTGCTCTTCCGTAGAATACATGTACAGAGTTGATGATAAAACATCTTATCATAAAAATAGCTGAATAGTATTATAAACTGCAATTTATATTAAGAATGACCTTGTTGTGAGGAAGTGACAGGAGTGCATGTCACTTTCCTAATTCTTTAGCAGAAGTCTTTGGACCCAGTTCAAGCGAGCTCTGACCAGGGAGAACGGCAGACAGGTGTGAGGCTTCAGAAACTGTAAGATGATTAAACTAAGATGATTTAAGTGACTTTGAATGTGACAGGTTCATTTTATAAACTGCTGATCTACTGGGAATGTCTTACACAACCTGTTGTAGTATTTAAAGAGAATGGGCCCAAAAAGAAACTGTGATTGTACAGAACTGTACAGTGAATTAAAATGCTTTATTGATGCGTTCAAGTTCAAGTTCGAGTTTATTTATATAGCGCCTTTTACAATGAAGAATTGTCTCAAAGCAGCTTCACAAGATTACACTGTCCTAAAAGGCTAATCTCAAATTGAGCAAGCCTAGGGTGACAGTGGAAAGGAAAAACTCCCTAAAATGGTAGGAAGAAACCTTGGGAGAACCAAGACTCAACAGGGGACCCATCCTCCATATAATATTGTATTGTATTATTCATTCATTATTTTATTTACTTATCCTAGTCAGGGTAGCAGGAGAACCCTAAACAGGGCACCAATTCATCCTAGGGCACATACACTCACACACTCACATATCTTCACACACTAAAAGAACACTGGAAGCACCAATTTACCTAACACACCTGCCTTTGGAATGTGGGAGGAAACCGGAGTACCCGGAGTAAACTCACAGGGAACGCAGGAATGGGATCAAACCGTGGATCTTGGAGCTATGAGGCAGCAGTGCTAACCACTGCAATACCATGCTGCCCATATGATATTATATTCTATGTTATTATGTAGCAAAAATGATCGAATTCTCACTCTTGGATGATGCTCTTTCAATTGTTTAATTTGGTAGAAGAGAAATAAATTGTAGACATGTCACAAAAGTAGCATTTAGCAAAATTCTAACCTTCTGGCATTAGGAAACAATAAAAAAAGAAAGAAATATAATTGTTGTGGTCAGTCACTATTGATTTTTTAGATTAAGTATCACTCTGTAATTTGCAGTTCTAAAACAAACATCTGCAGCAGATTACATGTACTGATTACTCTTCAGTTTAAAAAGAGTTTTCATACCTAGGTAGAGCTGTTGCACAAAGCAGAATTACATTAACCGTGACTAAAGATGTCAATTGAAACAAAAGAGTGGATTATAAAACTCATTTAAAAAGGTAAATCATCACAGAATGTCATAAAACATGTTGGTTGTTCCAAGTTAGCTGTGTCTAACAAATTGGGAAGGTTGTAAAAGAGAAGCATATTTTTAGATCATCAGGGTGTTAAAATAGAAAACTTAAAGCAATACGTCTTAAAAACAAAAATGCACAACAAAACAAATGAGAAATAAGTGGGTGGAAAGCAGAGTCTGTATGTGAACGAACTACAAGTAAACGACTAGAAGAAAGGGGATTTAAATATAGAAAAGCCTAAAGAAAGCCATCATTAACACTAAAACAGAAAAGAGCAGGGTTAAAATGAGATAAGGAAAAGCAATCATGGACTGTGGATGACTGGATGATAGTGGTCTTCAGTGATGAATCAATAATCTACATTGGGCAAGGTGATGATGCTGGAACTTTTGTTTGGTGCTGGTCCAATAAAATTTATAAAGAAAACATGCAAATTTCCACAGTCATTGATGATATTGGGCTGCATGTATGAATTTGTAAATTTCTCCACTATAGGACTAAGAAAGGTTTATCTTATCTTATATCAGGTAAAGGCATGGGAGAGATGGCAGTTATTACATTGTTAGTAAATGCCAAAGTCTACATTGACACTATTCTTATACCATCTTTTGAAGGGATATTTGGTGATAATGCATCTTGCCATGAGTTGAACAATGTGAAAACTTTCCTTAAAGAAAGACTGTCAATGGCTTAGCCTACAAATAGTCCAGGTTTCCATCCAGTTGAAAATTTCTGGTGGAATTGGAAAATGACAAGGCTCCAACCTGCAAAGCTGATCTGGCATCAACACGAGACGGAGGCAGATTAATAAGGAATACTGTTTAGCATCAATTAAGTCCATGTCTCCGAGAATTCAAGCTGTTATAAATGCCAGAGGTGGTGCAACAAAGTAATACATGGTGATGGCTAAAAAAGCAATAGCTATTGATCACAACAATTAAATATGAATGAACACTTTCCAAGAGTGGTGATTGCATTTTTTTTTTTTGGCAATTTTGGCCAGGGGTTGTAATATTTTATTAGATTAAAATATGCATTTTCTTGATTTCTTGATTTTCATTTTGATTCATTTTTTTCATATATGACCACCCTTTGCACAACTGATTTGAGCAGTTTGGCATATTCTCCTTGTGACTGTTTTGGAATTCCTACCTTATGTAAAAAATGCGACGCCATGCTATATAGTGACCTCTCCTGAGGAGCAGTGCTCCACTGTTTTTTTTCAGCGTGGACTCCGAGCCAACGTAAACCCCTGTTAAGGATGAGGTTTACAGAAAATAATCAGGTGTTCTCTTCACCTTTTAGATTCAAGTCAGACAGAAGCCCATATGTAGTTGCACAATTTGCACTAGTCTTCTTCAACTCCTTTCTCAGTTCTTACAGGGCTCTGCCTACAGGATGCTGGTGGCTGGACATTTTTGGTTGGTGGACTATTTTTTTAGTCCAGCAGTGACAGAGGTGTTTAAAAAACTCCAGCAGGATTGCTGTGTCTGATTTATACATACCAGTTCGGCACACACCACCACCACATCACTGTTACTGCAGTCCTGAGAATAATTCTCCACCCAAAGTGTACCTACTTTGTGGTGGTCCTGTATAGAGTATAGAGGTCAGAGTGAAGGGGTTAACTACATATGCACAGAAACAGACAGTGTCCCTAATAAAGTGATCAGTGAGTGGAACTGCAGCTATTTGTAAATCATATTTAGGTTACATCTGTCACACATTTTAATACAGCACAGATAAATCCAACACGTTGCTGTTTCATAACTGCATTCTTCTACAGTGCGGCCGCGCTACCATGGCAACCTGATTGAGTAGCACGCGCAGAAGATGGCACACGATAACCCGCATATTGAATCTATAGAAACAATGCATGTATATACATGCACATGGGATCCTTTCTTTGCTTTACTATATGATTCTAAAGCCACATAATGACATTAGGGTTACATGGCAAAGCCATTCTAATCCTCGCATGCATGTGCAGGATGATTTGAGCAGGTTTGGAGGGGGAGGCTGGTTTGGAGGTTCCGCCCCTCATTCATTCTGCACAGGACGCCGGAGGAGGACGGACCTCTGAGGGCAAACGAGAGGAAACTAAAGGTTTGTGTCCCGGAGATTGTTAGCGTTAGGCTGTGAGGAGAAAAGGAAGTGGATGATTATATCTCTGCGTGCCCGTGAGCCGGACAGGAGCCGGTGATCGCTGATCTGTCTCGTCGTTCTCCATCCGTTGCTCGAGCATCAGTGTGAATCACTGGGTGAGACCAGGATCGACTAGGCGTCGTTTCGGACGATGGATGCCTTTTTCGCAGAGGTGAGATTTTGACAAATCATCGTGATTCATGAGCAACCTGTTTCATTTCAGTCAGCGAAATGAAACTGCGAACTGTTTTGCAGATGCCATTTTCTGAGCGTATGCACGCGCACTATAACCTGCCCTATCTACCGACCTACCTGCATTTCTACAGTATGGGTTTGGCAGGCACTCAGCGTTATGGTGCAGACGAGAGGCAGTGTGATGCCATGCTCGCAAAAGAAAGCACGTGCACGTCTTATTGGCACATCTGTGTGCATCTGTAACAAACATTGCGAGGCCAGTAGTATCACCAGTATTACAGCCTACATGCCAGTCGTGCGCTCCTGTAGGTCGGTCGGTGCGCAGGGTAACGTGTCAAAGCCATGCTCCAAATCGTGGTGGCAGTTCACACCCACACCATGGCTGTCTAAATGACACAGATGACTCGCTTTGCCATCCTCTAACACAACTATGGTGTACTTTTCCGCCCCAGCTTTGATATATTCAGATGGGATGGCATTCTCATGGACAGTAGCCTGTCTTCTTTGAGTTACATATCTCCAGATAAAGAAGGGTGTAGAATCAGTGGTTGGTGATAAGGAGAGGGGGATGGAAGGAGAGAAGGAGGACTGGAGGAGAGACGCTGGGTGGATGAGCATTCACTAAAGCTGAAGAGAATGCTGCTGAATTGTACAGGCTGAAGTGGTAATACAATCTGATTATCTGGCTATCATTTGAAAGGGTGGCTATTCCCAAGACCATCAGAGTAATCAAGCAAACAGGAGGGCCCTTTAATGCATACCAGACCCCCCCCAAGAACACACAGTATAACACATTTCAATGGATGGTTTATGGTTTGGTAGTAGTGCTTATTGATTCTTTGGCCACTAACAGAGACAAACCAAGCTAATAGCACTGCAACACTAACCAGACCTTTACAGACACAAGCAAGAAAAACCTTCCATTTGACAGTAGATCTCATGGAGCAACCACATGGGCATTGTTACTAGAAACAGTGGTACAAAACAGTGTACTGATATAACATACTGTCGCTTCATGAGGTCAAAGCATCCATATGGGTTTTTATTGATATAAAATCCAGGTGTTAATACACCCACAATATTGAAAGCAGGTTTAAATGTGCTCAAACGGCAACATTAAGTCTGTGACACGTTTTAGGCAGATGTTGTGTACGTATAAATGAATCCAACAACCAAAACCCATTCCAGTGCATCACAGTACACATGGTCATGATTTTTGTTGCAGCATCTATCTTTTGATGTAATTCATGATACATGATACGTAGTAGTAGAATATAATTATTGAATACATACATAACTGTATAATTTAAGATAATATATAGTAATATGCATCTTGCATTCAATCCTCATGTTTGGTTCACACACACACACACATTTTGTTTTGTACTGTTATAATAGATTGCGTTTTAAGTTTTGTACAGATTTAAGTTGTCCTACATTTGATGGTATACTTGCTCATAGTTTGTTTTTAAAAAAGACTGTGATAAGTAAATATTTCTGAAGAATATTTGGTTTGATTTAGCTTGGTTGGTTGTTTTTTTTTTTTTGCTTTTATAACTGTACTCACAGCTCAAACTATGTTCTTGTAACGCTAGCAGGGGTGTAGCAGACTCTGAGATTAGACAAGTAACACATATTTAATGACTGCAGTACAAAAATATTGTGCCATTTACAGGTATTACTGATTAAACATATTAAAACCTGTACCCGTTGGTAGCCACCACGTGGCTTGTCGTCCCCAGTTCTGATTTTAAGGAACTTTAATGAGGGATGCAACAGTGCTGTGCGAAATTGGTGGTCTTTCTGGGTGTCGATTGTTGACACGGCTAATATACAGCAGCTGTGCTCCCTGGACATCGGAATAATCAATTCCATCTTCAGTTATCTGTGATGAATAACAAAAGTTTGGAAGTTTCTGTGTTGATAACTTTTGAACCACAAGAGATATTACAAATCGGATTGTGGCAATTGATATCTGAGACAACTCTTCATTGATATGCTACAGGACCTTCCCATTGTAAAAAAAACCCCAAAAACCTTGCCCATGGTCCAATCTGGAGGTTTTCAAGATGTTTCGAACATAGCCTAACAGATAGCCCCTCTCACCAATTACTTGCTGGGGTATTAAGATATGCAATTTCCCTTTTTGTTTGTAAAATAAAAGGGTGTCCTGCGGCTTTTGACTCACCCTTTACATTTATTACAACAGTACTTTGGTTAGCATGTTTTCAGTAGTATTTGAAAGCACATGTTTAATACAGTAACTGGAAGAACGTCCTTTAGGAACAATAGGCTTTCCTGTAGCTGCTGAGTACATGTGCACAACTCTGAGGACTAGTTTTGCATGTACAGCGTTCCTCAGGTCATGCCACAGCATCTTTTGGGTGTTAAATCTCACTTGGCCATTTCAAAACCTTTCGAATACCTTCTAATTTTGATGTTGTGTTTAAATTCGTGGTCTTTTTGTGCTTTTTGTGTCATAAATTGTATTAATAGTGAAGTGATCTTTGTCAGTAGGCTAAATGTATGCTCACCAGTATAAAAATATTGTCTTAGAAATATTATGGTTGAGGAGAAAATGGAGAGCAGTGAGTTGGGTTTTACCTTGGTGTTTAATTTTGTGTAAGCTGGCACTGTGAAGATTTCTATCATTCATTCTGTTGGTACTGCACTGGAAGAATATTTCTATTCTTCTAATAATAAGAAGTAGCAACAATATGGATTTGGTTTTATTGTGAAACCTAGGTCTGTAGATTTTTTTGTTGCCATTCCAAGTTTGTTTATCTATGCTACACTGCTCCAAAAAATTATAAATATTTAATTAAATAGTGTGAGTGTGTCAGAATAGTGTTAATATAACATTATTTCTAAATAGCCATTAAAGCTTAAATCTTGAAAAGCCTTTAAAAAGCCTGAAATCCTTTAACCGTACTAATCAAAGTTTTCTGTATAGGGAAATACAGTATGTCAAAAATCTTTTCACCTGTATGTTAGAGATATGAAAGACAAAAATTGGAAACAACTTTGTTACAATAAAGAGGCACCGTGGTCTGGTCACGTGACAACCTCAGACCCAATTTCCACCCAGGGCATCAGTGAGACTTGGTATCCTTTCCCAGGGTAAATGGGAAGTAATGCGATGGAATCAAGACTGAACCTGAAAGATGTACAGAGCGCAAGAACATGCATTTAGGGTGCCAATAAATGTGGTTCTCCCAGTAAAGCTAGGCTGTATGGTGCCAGTTAAATTTAATGCAATTCACAGAGGTGGGGTTTGAACCAGGGTGGCTTAGTTATGGGAATCACCTACCGAGTAACTGTACTTCATGAAGCCCATCTGTGGGTTCATGTGTAGTTTATGCTTTAGTTTCTGGTCTCACAATGTACTCACCAGAATACCTCTCGTTTCATGGGAGATGGGTTCCCGAGTCTCAGTGCTTGTCCGCTCTTTGTGATGTGACATAAATCAGGGTGCCCCCAAAATTTTAGAAAAAGAAACATAGCTACTTTTTTATAATGTTGAGGCACCTCTGATCTGTATCAGGTGACAGCCACAGAAAGCAAATTCCAACCTGATAGACCTCGCCAGAGGCAGGAACAGTACCCTGATATCCAGTATCAGAATAGCGTAGTTGGTAGAGAACTGGTTCCTAATGCTGAGCTTCTCTGGCGTTGGTGACATGAGCTCTGTTGGCTACAGAGTTGGGTCCAGGAGGTCTAGCAGTAAACGGTTGTGGCCCAAGTTTTTGAGAATGGCTCAAATTTAGCTTTTTACATTTTTTAGAACCTTTCGTCAGATGTTTAAATGGTATAATGAAGTACAATTATTAAAATTACATGTTTTTTTCACAGTTTTATTGACAAATTTACCCAGTTTAAGCAAAAACCGAATATTTACAGTATTGACCCTTCTTCTTTAAGACTTCTGTAAGACTTCTGCATGCTGGATATCAGCTTCTGAGCAAAATCTTGAATGATGGCAACCCATTCTTGCCTGATTAGTGCTTGGAGTTGATTATTGTTTCTGGGTTTTTGTTTGTCCACCCTCCTTTTTAGGACTGACCACAGATTCTCATGGGCTTGAGATCTGGGAAGTTTGCTGGCCATGCACCCAACATTTCAATGTGTTGTTCATCAAATCACTTGGTTATCACTTTTGCTTTGTATGAATGGTCACTGGATGCTTCACTGTTGACATGACATGAGCAGACTCATGATATTTTTTATAATTTTTCCAGATGTCCCAAACAATCTGAAGGGGACTTAATCGGAAATAATAACTTTACCTTAGTCCTCTGCAGTCCAATCCCTATAATTCTTTTAGCATGTCAGTCTGTCCTTGATGTTTTTTGTAGAGAAGTGGCTTCTTTGCTGCCCTTCTTGACACCAAGCTATCCTAAAAAAAGGCTTCGCCTCACTGTGCATTCAGATGCACTCACACCTGTCCTCTAACATTCCTGAGCAAGCTCTGCACTGGTGGTGGCCTGATCTCGTAATTGCATCCTCTTTAGAAGATGGCCCTGATGTTTGATTGACTTTCTTGGGCACCCTGAAGCCTTTTACAGTGCAATTGAACCACTTTTCTTAAAGTTCTTGAGGATTTGATAATTGGTTGATTGGGGTTGATCTGTTCTTAAATCAGCAAGACAGAGTGATATCAGCTGACTTGTCCTCATTAATCTTTTCTCCAGAGCTAAGGAAATGGTGAAATGGTGTTACCAGGCCATTTTGTAGAGCTGAAATGCAGTAATTTTCATTTTCATGGCAGGGAACTTTAAGTAATTCATCTGATCACTCAACGATCACCCACACAATCCAGAGTTAATACAAATTGCTACTATAAAAACTGATGCAGTACATTTTGTAGTCACGACCGTGGCACCCTGGCACCTTTGACATTCAGGCATCAATGTGCTCCTTACAGTTTGAGGTCACAGTGTGTAATTATAAGACTACCTCCCAGGGGTTGCTTTCTGAGTCTTATTACTTCTCAGGGTAGGACCTGCTTGTCACATGACACAGATTAGGGGTGCACACACATTACAAGTGCAGTATCCATGAAGGTATTTTCTTGAAGCTACTTATGCCCTTGAGCATCTGTAACCCAGTGGTTGCTTAAATACTAAGTATACTGACATTTTTGAGATTCTGAGGACATGCCCCTTCCTCCCTATGAAGCAGCAGGGGACCATTATCCAGAGCGACTTACAACTCATACAATCTTACAATCCAATTGTGGGTTAAGGACCTTGCTCAAGGGCCCAACTGTGGCAGCTTGGCAGAGGTGGGAATTGAACCCTGGACCTTCTGGTCCAGAGGCCAGTACCTTAACCGCTGCAGTTCCACAGTAATACATGCATGGTGTGTGATATCCCTCAGTGTGTATAGTGTGGTAGTGTATCTCTCTCTATGTGTGTGTGTGTGTGTGTGTACATATAGAGAGGTTGTGCAAGTGCTCCTACATAAAAAGATGAGAGAAGTCTGTAATTTTCATCATAGGTACACTTAAGACAAAATAAGATTAAAAAATTTGCTCTTCTGTCCTCTACTCGTTACCTGTATTAATGGCTCCTTTTTGGCCTCGTTATCTGTATAAAAGACACCTGTCCACAGCCTCAAACAGTCAGACTCCAAACACAACCCTGGCCAAGACCAAAGAGCTGTCGACACCAGGACACCAGGAAGAAAATCCCAGAACTACATGGAGGGGCGACCTGCAATCATTGATGAATGACCTGCAGTGAGCTGGGACTAAACTAACAAAGGCTACCATCAGTGTCTGAAGTTTATAGAATATCATGTGGTCATATGAAACCAAAATATAACTTTTGGTAAAAGCTAAACTCGTCGTGTTTGGAGAAAGAAGAATGCTGAGTTGCTTTCCAAGAGCACCTTACCTACTGTGAAGCATGGGGGTGGAAACACCATGGTGACAGGAAGACTGATCCGTGTTAAGGCAAGAATGAACGAGGCTATGTATCGTGAGATTTCAAGCCAAAACCTCCTTTCATTAGTGAAAGCATTGAAGATGGAACGTGGCTGGGTCTTCCAGCATGACAGTGGCCCCAAACACACTGCTTAGGTAATGAAGAAGTGTGAATGAAGAAGGTTCTAATATGAGGAACATCTTCATTTATATGACGGGTGACTCTTGACTAAAGCTGTGGTAGACAAGAAAGTGCTTCATTCCAAAATGCGTGTCCATACAGAGGTGTAGATATGTTCCTTTTGGGGTACTACTTTGTTGCAATAATGATATAAAGATAACAAACATCTCCTGCATTTGTGGGCTTTCATTTGACTGTCCCTATGCTCCCCATTAAAGGCGTGGTTCAAACACTACACACATGCATTTAGAGTGTGGTGAGTCCAAGTCTTTGTTTTGTAAGTTCTGATTCCTTTCTAGGTGACCAAAATTCCACTGCCCCTTTAGCTGTGTGCACTTTGCTCCACTTAAAAGCAGTAATCAGGGCGTCAACAGACCCACTTTACTACCATGCCACACTAAAATCATGGCAGTAAAAAGTCAATTTTATCCAACATTGCTGAGCAGAGCTACAGGACACACAACACAAATTCACTACAGGCACTACATTTCCCATATTGCCCCTACAACTTTCCAAAAGCTTGAGTGGTTAATACTTTCTGTCAGAGCCAGTTTCTTTTAGCTTCAAAGTAAAAATATTTAAGCCATGCCGAAGACAAAGGAAATGCTAGCTCCAAGCTATATGTTTTTTTTATAACCTATAACATTTATAACCTTCTAACCTACAAAAAGTCATTCATTAAACTGAGTATTAAAAAATGAATGCAATTCATTATAAAAATCTTTACACATCTCGGTCAGAATAACGTCCAATTTATTGTTAAATCACTTTGCTATTTAGTGTATAAAAGGCTTATATTTAGGCACATTGTGCCCCTATGACTGGCTAGGAGAGGGGTACAGCTGTGTCCCTCTAAATTCTATGTGTGCCTTAGTACGATAAGTAGTCTACAAAAACCCCATCAGTATTTTATAAAGTATTTGTACTTTAAAGTATTTTTTTATCCTGCTGGTTTAATCTATATTAACAGCACAGTGTACAAGGTGGTAAGCAGTAAAGTGATCTTCTGTTTAAATCCTGACGATGGCAAAACCATATGTTGCTTTCTTTCCTAAATACAAACACAATTGTTACCTACTGTCTGGGTGGGAAGGATGGGATGCCTGTTCTCTCTGTCTATCAGTGGCACTACCCAGTCCTGCACACTGAGGGGAGCAGTTGGTGGCCACCTCCAAAGTGTGTTCAGCTGCCCTTGTTTATGCATGAAAAGGCAGTTCCAAAAGTGGTAGTGGCTTTATGTGTCTCAATAAAAGCATGTGTTAGCTCTCCCCCAAACAGGCTGGTAGCTGGTCATGTGGCAGAAAAAACATTATATATATCATGCAGTAGCTGAGATGTTTTTCTCTTGTGTACAGAGAAATAACACACGAGGCTGAAGTATTTCCTTTTTAAATGGCTTTAGTATTAATAAAGGTTACTTGTTTTGAAGGCATTGTTGGTGCCTGCACTTTCCTGTTTATATTGCTCGCACTCAAAGACAATGTCAGGAAGTAGATATTGCCTTCTTTTTTTAAATTGATTGGCCAACACTGGAAAGGGTGAGGGCCTAAATTAAAGACATATCCCCAGCATATGAAACTGTTGTGTGTATCACCACTGTGTGGAATCGGGATGAATATTTCATGCTGCCGTCGCAGAACTGAAAATGACCTTTGATAAGGGCACTGACAGAGCCCTATAACATGACAGACTCTGCTTTTGGACTTTTAGCTGATAGTCTGGATAGTTCTTTTTTTGTCTTTGATCCAGAGCACACAACATCCATCTTTTGGACTCAGATGCATCTGGGATGGACCATCACACAGTCAAAATGTGTATTGTGGTCAGCCAAATCAGTATTCCAGTGTTTTTTTAATGTTATTTTAATTGTACACCCTCAACTCTTTAATTTATTTGGTGAAAATGCACTATATAAAAGGTTGAAAGTGCGGCCTGTTTGTCACGACAGAAAGAGATGACCACTACTTGACCTTATTGTCAAAAAGGAGCATGCGCAGCAATGCAACAGATTTGCAGGGACAGTTTCTTGCTGCCACTGGACAGATATGCACCTACACCATACAAAATTGGCTCAATCATGTTTGATCGTATGCCTGGTTACCAATAGTATGCATTCTGTTGTCTGCTGAACACCGTAGAACACTTAGAAGGTGGGCTGATGAACATCGTCATTGGACCTGTATAGAGGGAGAAATATGCAAACCTTTCTTTGTGGAACATTGTTTTTAAACAGTTCAATAATTTGAATACATTTGTTGACTACCTGGAGATCATCTGCCCATCTTTGGTACAACATTTTTTTTTATGAATTCTGCTTTTGAAACAAATTCATGATTCAAATAAACTTGACATTACCTAATTGAAATCACATTTTTTTTTGGGGGGGGGGGGTTGTACACTATGGCTTTATGCTGGTTTGGTTACCTTAGTTTCACTAAGGAGAAAAACTTTGTGTTAACAGTTTGGACAAAACCTGTTTCAACATGGGAGTGCCACTTTGCCCAGAGTGAGGTCCATAAAGAAATGTTTTTTTCAAATGTGAACTTGATTGCTATTCATGGAGTTCTGTGCCACATCAAACCCTTTTGGGGTTTGAATTGAAACGCTAACAGTGAGCAGGACTTATCACCCGTTATCAGCACAGGTACTCATTGTTGCTAAATAGAAGCAAATCCGTGTAGTCATGTTCTAAAACCTATGAAGTAGAAGGCTGTTATAGCAGCAAAGAACCAATCAAAAATTATAGACTATGGTTTTGAAATTTTCCCTCTTCTGTGGTATAGTCTGCACACGTTCCGTGTTCTGTGGTATAGTCAGGGCCAAACACATATATGGATTATTTTTTACTGGGCCATTGTGCATGTCATTGGTTGATGATGAATTTGACCACGCTGTACCCCCTGTGACCACACTATGCCTATTATCAGCAGAGTGTTTTTATGTGTGCATCCGATAGGTGTATGACATGGCAAGGCTTTGATGAGGGTGTGTTTCAGTTGTGGATTGTGTGAATCTGGCTGAACCCTTTCTTTTATTCAACCCAGTTTTAAAATCCTGTGATAAAGAAAGGGTGGAATCTGGTATGCAGCCACAAAAAGAGTGTGCCACTCTGTCAGCAGATGGAAACAATATTTAGAATAGGAGGCAGTGCCAGACCAGGGGCCTCATTTATAATGGGTGCGTACGCACAAAAACAGGCCTGAAATGTGCGTACGCAACATCTCACACAAAACCGGTGATCTATAAAGAAATACTTGGCGTGAAAATGAGCGTACATTTAAGCAAAGTTTGAGGCACCCGTACTCCTTGAAAAGATTGCGGAGAGAGCAGGAATTTAGCGACATCATGTGGTAACATACAGAATTGAGAAAATGCACAAACAGTTCATTCAGTATAAGGAAGATTTACTTGTTTAAATAAATTTTTGCCTGCATGTTTAAAGTTTTAATGCTTTTGCCATATCTTATTCTACTTCATATGTACTATATGTAGTATTTTTACAGTAGCTCATATTTCACACTGTAGTTTATTTCACTTTTATTTGTATTAGCCTACCTGTTTTGTGTAATCTCACAATTTCAAAAACGAAAGGTGCATTATATAAAGGTTATTATTATTATTATTATTGAGACAACAAATTAAACTCCACAACAAAGAGAGAGCAAAATGTCATGGGCTGGTAATAGTTGCAGCCACATTGTTGCCACTCAACAAACTTGCGTTTGTTGGTAATGCCACTAATGAGGCCACCAAACAACACATCCTTCCTTACCTCGACCTCCGAAACAAGGACTTCTAGTTCACAATCGACAAAATTTCTTTTCTTTGCCTCACGTACCTTCATTATCCTGCTCAGAATGAATGGGGATGCCTACATTTAAATATTCATAGCATGATTTGTATGGACCTTTTATGGGTAAATGTGAGCGGTACGGAGACGGAATACGAGGCTGGCTCACCTGCGCACATTTTGAAGTAGATTGTGATTTATAAAGCAGAAACAACGTACAGGTGTGCGTGCGCACGGTTTTATAAATCGGATTTTTTTTGTCCGTACGCCATTTACTACTTTTGTGCGTACGCACACTTTTACGCCAGAATCCACGCAGAGTTTTATAAATGAGGCCCCTTGGTCATCACAGTAGTGGGCTAGTGAAATGTTGCTGTGACACCTGAATCCCAGCTGTTTATTTATTTTTGACAATATGTTATTTCTTGCAAGACAAGAAAATCTATCAAGCAATCATTTGTAGTGTTTGATTTAATGACCTGAAAGCAGCATCAAATAACATGGCTAAGCTACAATATTTTGGTCTTGATTCATAATGGTCTCGGATCAAACTCTGTCTCTATTAATTGTAGATTCACTTTTGACTTATATTCCAACATTTCTCTATGCCTGTTTATTGTCAGTTAATGACATAATCAGTGACTGAGTAATTTTTCATTAACACTCACTGGATCTCCTTTAACAGCTCTGCTTAGATTAACGATTCCATATAATTCAATACATTATGTGTTACTGACCATGTTAGAGGAGTTGATAAAGTTATTCCCCATGTCCTGCATGGAGAGGAACTTCTGTAAGAATGACTGCCATGTCACATCCATGTCTTCCTTCATAGCAGCACTCGGTTCCTCGTTCTCTTCCTCTGCCTCTGGCTTTTTCCTATAGCAATCCATTAATTGTGTCATCTGATCTTCAACCTGAGACACCATATCAACATTATAGCTTTATATAACATCCTTTAACAATGTGGTTGCTATGAATGTAAAACCTTTAAACTAAGATCAATGAAAAAACTATATAAACAAAGATGTATTTCGAACAATAATAAAGTAATGATCTGTTTAAACCTAATGTATTAACTAAGTTGCTACTAAGCTATATTTATACATTAGTATCATTTCCAAATTGCTGTCCATTGGGAGGTGCTGTCACAAAACCTAAGCCTTACATTCTAAACGTTGCATTTTAAAATTGTTTTTTAGAATACATTTTATCTTAAAACGTATTTTATGTGAAGTTCAAAGATTAAGATTTATCAGCATAATTTTTTTTTAAAATGTATTAAAATTTATTTTGTCATCCCTGGTTTTTACAGCACTATTGAAACACAATGAGTTGTAGTTTATAGGTGGCGTTTTATGTATATTTTTCTTCTGACCCATTTCCCTTCTACAGCTGGTTGCAATTCTTCTATATAAACCATTCCTACTATTCTCTCCCTTGTCGAGCTACGTCACTCCTATGCTTGTTGTTGGTCTCTGGTTCCTGTCTCCTGTTTTCTGTCACAGTTTGTCCAGTCCTGTCTCACGTGTTAGTGCTTTCTCTAATTTTGTCTCACATCGGAGTCGTCAGGAGAGCAATTAACGTCATCATGGATAGTTCACAACCGCACTACAGGAGTGTGAAGTCCAGGACAACAAGACTGACATACCAGGAGCCATCAGGTGCCTTAAAAACACTCCCCCAGGAATAAGGCTGAAAAGGCTGAACGCTCTTAAGAACGCATTAGTAGTGGCCTGCCGGCACGGGTTCCTTTCAGCCTGAAGGTAGCAAGATTGTGTAAATGACAGAAGCAAGAACCACTTGAGGCATAGACTGACTGATAACCCCTTACACTTACTCTTACATGCATGTCAAAGCCCTTGTATGTCACAGCTACAGCTGTCAGGGTGTCTCACCTCTTATAAAGTTTCTAGTGGTATGTCTCTTGTAGCATCTTGTTTGAACTTTTTTTGTATTAAGTTTATGTGACTTAAATGTAAACTTGCCTTGTTATTCAAGTCCATAAGTCTAGTAATAAGTATACAAATTAAAGCTACATGATAAATACTGAAGATACTTGACATGTTTAAAAGGCACAGCATTGTGTACAACGGTTGTAAGGAAGATGCTTACAGATGTTAAGATGTTAAGATTAAGATGTTACAGATCTAGATGTTATTATAAGGATAAGCATAATATATATGTAATGTGTAATTTTTAATCAGTTAAATTAATTAGGTACATATAAAGAAATTTTACCTTGGTCTATACATTTGTATATATACAATGTAAAATTTCTTTATATGTACCTAATTAATTTAACTGATTAAAAATTACACATTACA
>JAVSBV010114193.1:0-20790 GCA_033117975.1 Parotocinclus spilosoma
CTAAGCTCTCTAAAGTAAAGTACGGTGTCCCTCAGGGGTCTGTGCTTGGCCCACTATTATTCTCCCTGTACATGCTAACTTTAGGTTCAATTATTCGTAAGCATGATATTAGTTTTCACTGCTATGCAGATGATACACAGCTGTACATATCAGCTGATCCTAATGACGGCCGTACAATCAGTAAAATAGAGAATTGTGTTAAGTACAGAATTGGATGTCATTAATGTTCCTTTTACTTAACTTAGATAAAACTGAGGTTTTATTAGTTGGACCAAAGACTGAAAGACACGTTGATTACATCTGTTCTAAACCTGGCAGCTGTTTGTTAACGCCAAGTCCAACTGTAAAAAACTTGACGTGCACATTAACAACATCACACAAATTGCTTTCTTTCAGTTACGTAATATTGCAAATCTTAGAAATATATTTTCCTTTCAAGATGCTGAGAAACTGGTTAATGTATTTATAACCTCGGGATTGGATTACTGTAATGCTTTACCTGCTGGATGCTCTAGTAAATCTCTAAATAAATGTCAATTAGTGCAGAATGCAGCACCTCGAGTACTAACTAGAACAAAAAATGATGTCAGTCCTGTTTTGTCATCACTACACTGGTTATCAGTTAAATTCCGCATTGATTATAAAAAACCTCTGGTAACATATAAAGATTTAGATGGTCTGGCCCCACATTATCTGAGTGAACTCTTAGAATCTTACATTCCAGCTCGTCTAGTTTGTTCACAAGGTGCAGGACATCTTTCAGTTCCTAGAATAAAAAAAAAGTCACAGCAGGAGGAAAAGCTGTCTCATACTTAACCCACCCAACTATGGAAAAAAACTCCCCACTTTAGTATGAGATTCAGACACTCTCCAAATTTTATGTCTAGGCTAAAAGCATTCTTGTGGTTTGCCTCACTGAGGACCCTGGTTGGACTACGCATGTGCAGCAGTCTTCGCTCTTCGCTCTTGCACTCACGTTTCTAGCTCCTAGTTTTTTGTTCCTAACTACTTTATTATTATTCTATATATTATCTAATTAATTGAACTGTCTTCCTTCCTGTTACAGGTAGAATATTTTTTCCTGCCGTTTTTTAGAAAGTTTACGGCTGACCGGCTTGTGTCTATAGTGTGTTTATTTATAAGCCTTTAGCAAATCTCCATCTTAATTTAATCCATTTAATTTTGGCTTTGTCTTCGGTACAGTTTAAATCTATAACTCTTCTTACAGTTGTTTCTTACTTTGTGTTTGCTTATTAGTATTGTTTATTTGTTTAATAGTCATTAGCGAATCACCAACTCATTTAATTTTGGCCATAGTCTCATTTTATAACTTTCTACTTTCTACAGCTGTTCCCCAGTTTCTCTTTACAGGTAACTATTACTAACACAGCACAAGAAAGTTCTCTAGGTATGGGTCCTATGGTATGGCAACTGCTGTGCTGCTGACCACAAAGCAAAGCATCTACCAAAAACGCAGCCTGGGCAGGGTGAGGAACATCATAAAGGACGTTTCTCATCCGAACCATGTACTTTTCACTCTCCTCCCATCTGGCAGGCTTTACAGCAGCCTCGACTCCCGCACCAGCCGGCTCAATAAAAGTTTTTTTTTCCTGAAGCTGTGATCATGGCGAACGCTGGACAGACACTTTAATTAACATTGTACTACCACTTTCTTTATCCACGAACACTGCACGGACACTTTACTTTGCACTGCCGTTACCTTGCTTTCCTGTCTCCTTGCTATCTCCTTTGTGACAAAAGACCGGACCCAGTTAAGGACGTAGCAATTGTTATTGTTAGCCCTCCTAAAATGTGCTCTGAGCTATCTGATTCTGATCAGGACCTAAATTGGGAGTGCCTGCTTCAGTACTTGTTGTAGCGAATTCAGCGAAAACATTCCTGTTCCTGATTCTGTACTTACTGGTATGTCCGCTCCAGTGCCCAACACTGCTCCTCCTCCAGTTCCCGTTGTGGTGGTCGTTCTAGTACCCGAAGCTGGGCCTGTTCCAGTACCTGAGTATTTGTCCGCTCTGTGTGGTCCTTCTTGTGTGGAGTCTGCACGTCCTCCCTGTGTCTGTGTTGGTTTACTTCGGGCACTTCGGTTTCCTGCCACAGTCCAGAGAAATGACATTTAGGTTAATTGATGTCTGATGATTGATAAAGTTGGCAAACACATTAGTGTGTGACTGTGTGTGTGCACCCTACGATGGATTAGCGCCCCATCTAGGGTTGTTCCTGCCCTTGCACCCAGAGTTGCTCGAGTGGGCACCGGCGGCATCGTGTAGATTAAGCGGAAGATAATTGATGGATGGAATATAGAATAGAAAATATGTTTTAGTCTTGTATGTTATTATAGATCTTTTCCAGGTTTCTTTTCTTTTATGTCAGCACTCCTGCTACTGTTGCTCACTTTCTGTTGTTTAACTAACTATTAGCGAAACTATTAGAACTTTATTGCACTGATTAAAGTGATATAACTTTCCTTTTTTACAGGTTTTAATACTGCAGCAGACATCAAACCAGTTTCTCCAACTGAGAATGACTTAGAGGAAAAGTCTGTTATTCTAACCAGTGTTTACAATGGATATAGTGGAAGTTATAATCTGCTCTGTCAGTATTCCACATCCAGACCAGAGTTCCTACTTTTAATTGATGAAATTCAGGATGAATGAAAACCTGCTCGTCCAGTTCTTGGGTTGTCTGCGAGGGAAAAGAAACCTAAAAAATAGGTGGATCTGATTTTGTCCTCTGCTGCTGTGTAAAATTTATTTCTGTGAGAGAAAGTTTTACTGTATTGTATAAAAACTACACTGTATTCAATATATACACTATATGCAATAAATATGTTCTTTAATTTTACCATGACCAAGATGTTCATGACCTAGTGAAGTGCACAGCCCCAAATGGGAAAAATGCACATAAAAATCCAAATAAAAATTTAAACAAGAAAAAAGCATTCCTTACATTTACTGACTTAAATTTTATTAAATTTATTTAAAAAAACACAAAAAAACTAAACAATTCTGTGATTTCATAAAGGTGATTGCAATCAAATGCACAAAAGCAGTTTAAGCAGCAAAGATGTCCAGTATGTCAACGAATACACGAAAAAAAGTCATTAAAAATTTTAAAAACAAAATCACATTTATTAAGAAAAAAAATACAGAAAAAAAAAATATTAAATGAAAGAAAATATATAAATATAAGTGACATCCCATTCTTAATCCATAGCGTTCAATATGACGTTGGTTCATCCTTTGAAGCAAGAACAGCTTCAGCTCTTCTAAAAAGGCTGTCCACAAGATTTAGGAGTGTGTTATATGGGGATTTTTTATCATTCTTCCAGAAGCGCATTTATGAGGTCACATACTGATGTTGGGTGAGAAGGCCTTGCTCTCAGTCTCCGCTAATTCATCCCAAAGGTGTTCTATCAGGTTGAGATCAGGACTCTGTACAGGCCAGTCAAGTTCATCCACACCAGACTCTGCCATCCATGTCTTTATGGACGTTGCTTTGTGCTTTCTGTTTTAACAAAGTTGAGAGCATAGAACTATCCAAAATGTCTTGGCATGCTAAAGCATTCAGAGTTCCTTTTACTAGAACTGTGGGGTCAAGCCCAGCATCTGAAAAACGACCCCACACCACAATTCTCCCCTCCACCAAACTTTACACTTGGCCCAATGCAGTCAGACAAGTACCATTCTCCTGGTACCCGCCAAAAAAGAGAAGCCGCCTATACTGCTCTAGAGTCCAGGGGCTGCATGCTTTACACCACTGCATCTGACGCTTTGCATTGCATTGCACTTGGTGATGTATGGCTTGGATGCAGCTGCTCGACCATGGAAACCCATTCCGTAAAGCTCTCTGCGCACTGTTCTCAAGCTAATCTGAAGGCCACATAAAGTTTGGAGGTCTGTAGTTATTGACTCTGCAGAAAGTTAACAGCATTAGCCAGAAGTCAAAAGGAATGTCAGGTCGTTAGTTTGATGTGATTTTTTAGAAACATGGCTACAGCAGGATATACCTGATGACAATTCCATTGATGGCTTTCAGACTATTCAGGCCGACAGAAGTTACACCGAGAGCGATAAGCGCAATGAAGGAGGGATTGCTGTGCAAGTTAATAACCGCTGGTGTAACCCAGGTCACATTACCATCAAGGACTGCATCGGCTGCCCGGATATTAAGCTGTTGGCTGTTGGACTCAGGCCATATTATTTACCACAGATGTTCTCCCATGTTATTATCATGGCTGTTTAAGTGCCCCCCTCTGCTAACCAGACGTCGGCGTGTGACGTCATCCATTCAACCATAGCGCGTCTTTAAACTCAACACCTGACTGCCTTTATCGTCATATCAGGTGAATTCAACCATGTCACTATGGACAAAGCATTGCCAAACTACACAAAGTAGTACTCTGTCCCACCAGAGAGGAAAGAATATTGGACCTGCTATATGCTAATGTTAAACATGCATACAGCTGCTCCCCTCTCCCTCCTCTGGGGAGGTCAGGCCACAACTTGGTGAACCTCAGCCCATGTGCCACTAGTGAAGAGTCAGCCTGTGACTACAAAGACAGCGAATACGTAGTCTCAGGAGACTTATGAGACACTGCAAGACTGCTTTGAGGTCACAGACTGGCCGGCACTTTGTGACCCACACGGAGACGACATCGACGGGCTTACAGAGTGTATTACAGACTACATAAACTTCTGTGTGGACTCCACTGTCCCAACCAGAACTGTTAAATGCCACCCAAATAACAAGTCGTGGGTAACAAAGGACATTAAAGCTCTCATTAACAGCAAGAAGCGGGCATTTAGAACTGGTGACAGGGAGGAGGTGAGAACGATCCAGAGGGAACTGAAAACAACCATCAGGGAGGCTTCAAATAATTATAGGAGGAAACTGGAGCGAAAGCTTTAACAGAACAACATGAGGGAGGTCTGGAGTGGAATATGGACCATCGCCGGCTTTAGGTTCAGCAAATACAGAGGAATTGAGGGCAACATGGACAGGGCCAGTGGGCTAAATCTTTTCTTTGACAGATTTGTCACTGCAGGTCTCATCCACCACCAGCCTGGCTCATCTGCTGTAGGTCTTCAGCAGTCCACTCCACACCTACTCCCTCCTAATAGCCTGCTCCACTCCTGTGATATCCCACCTCACACCTCCACCCCACACCCTCCACTTCACACAGCCACCCCTCACCCATCCCACCACCCGTCACCTCTACAATGAGTATTACTCAGGTGAGGTGACAGCTGAAGAGACTCCACATAAACAAAGCTGCAGGCCCTGATGGTATTTCGCCAGGGGTACTTAAAGCCTGTGCCAACCAGCTTTGTGGAGTACTGCACTATGTCTTCAATATGAGCCTTAGTCTCCATAGGGTGTTCTGGAAGACATCGTGCATGTTCCAGTTCCGAAAACGCAGCGACCCAGCGATGTCAAGGACTACAGATCAGTGGCACTGACGTCCCACATAATGAAGAGTCTACACTCACCTAGACAAGACAGCCTGCACTGTGAGAGTCATGTTCTTTGACTTCTCGAGTGCATTCAGCACCATCCGGCTGTGTGACAAGTTGACAGGGATGCAAGTAGACACTCCCCTCATGTCCTGAATTGTCAACTACCTGACTAGCAGACCACAGTTTGTATGCCTACAGCACTGCGTGTCAGACAGAGTAGTCAGCAACACTGGAGCCCCACAGGGAACTGTCCTCTTTCCCTTCCTCTTCACCCTCTACAACACAGACTTCAGCTACTGCACAGAGACCTGCTCCACTCCTTTGATAGCCCACCTCACACCTCCACCCCACACCCTTCAAGTCACACCCCCACCCCTCAGTCACATCCATAATGGAAAAACAGAAGTCTTCTGATGACTCTGCAATAGTTGGATGTATCAGCAGGGGTGATGAGAAAGAGTACAAGTATAACTTCTTCTTTTTATTATTCTTCTTATTACTATTATTATTATTAATTATATTAATGGAGATATTTTTCGCTAAGATACACCAATAGGCTACTGATAAGTTTGTAAGGAAGTTTGCCCATCGGTGTCACGCCTGACGTCTGCACAGGCGTGCCTTGATTGTGCACACCTGTCCCGGATCAGCGAGGACTATTTATAAGCTTCGCCTGCGTTCATGCGGTGCGAAGCTTTCCTTGTTGCACGTTATGATTTGTACTTTGTTTTATTTTCGATCCAGGTGAGGTAGGATCTTCCATTGTCATTTCCAGCCCTTTGATCCTGCCCACCTGTTGTCCATTATGTTTGTGTTCTGTCTTACGTTCAGTTTATTCAGTTACAATAAGCCTGGTTATCCCACATGTCGCGTTTGCCTCCGACTCCTTCACCCTTCGTGACACAGACATTGTCAAATGGAATTTTTTAGCAACAGTGTCATGTCACGGTTTTCCCTATTGGCTCGGTCTAGTGTTGCAGAACCAGTTCTGTTCGTCAAAGGCAAGCATGTCCATTCATTTAACATATGGCACTTAAATTATCATTTTGTTGTTAAAATTGTGCAATATTCTTTAGAAACGGAATTATAAAAAATACAAGCAAGACAATATTTTTACATACACTGCTCACAAAAAATAAAGGATATTTCATTATTGCATATTTCACTTTTACGTATCTACTAATTTTTGTTAACAGCATATTAATGATATCACTGATAATGTCAGTGAAAATATGGAATAAATAAAATACAATTTCACCCTTATACAGGGTCCAAACCTAACCACTGCACAACCACAGACTTCTGCTCAGTACCAATCTTGCCTTTATACTTTGTTCAGGTTTGGTCGCAGTTCCCTGAGTTTGAACACTATGTGGACTTTGATCTTGTACTCAACAGTACCTGTATACTCATAGCAGTGAATCTGTCACAACTTCTCTTTTGTGTTCAGTGATTGTAATTCTCAAGTGGGAAGCTTGTTAACTTGGTGTTCCCTGCAGCTTTTTACCGTCTTCACTGAGGCATGTTTTACTTTTATCACCTTTCGGAGGTTATGCAAGTTTCCATTTTCTATTCTTGTGTTTGAATTCTTTACTTTTTGTTCATATTTCCCCCAAGCTAGAGTCCTTCAAAGAGCCTTCAGCTGCACTGCAAATACTTTTGCTTTACAATTCCAGTAGAATTCAAATTATGCACATTCACATGGGAAACGCAATTCCAGGCACCTGTTTAAATTATGAATTATTAAGTCTGGATAATTCTATTATGATAAAAGTTAGTGAATATCATACCATATAAAGAAAAATACAAAGCATAGGTATATAGAACATGTAAAAATCTCATAATTACATTTTCTTAAACTTCCATATTAGTGTTATATTTAAATATTTTGCACTGGACAAGGTTACGTTCAATACTCAACATCAAGCTGCATGTCAAACAAGGCTCAGTATATTCTGATTCATGAGTTTGTTGCAGTATTTGCATTACATCAATTAGCTAACAGCTTAAGACCAATACCAAAATTGCTTTAGAACACTGCCTAGGTGGAACAGAATTATGATATGTCACATGGCCTTAAGATACTTAAACTTTTTTTTTAATAAATATTACATCTGCTTTATTATTAATGGCATTATAAGTAAGAGTGAAAGTTATGCTCATTAAGGAATTAATTATACCCTGCAGTATAGTACTTTTTTTAAACATGACCTCATTGAATTCCTCTTTTAACAAACTCCACCTTTTATACACTTATGGCTAGATGTTTGAAGTGCAGTTAGGGTGAATTATGTCTGAAAAGCTCATGTCTTATTCATGCAACTGGTGTATAGGCCAAAAGCAGCAGGCTGGGGCAAAACTGAAATTGCAGCTGATTACTTATTGGATTTGATTTTTTATTTGGCTAATGAGCAGTAATTCAAGGGGTTTGTCTTTAGTGCAATAAACAAGCTCATTTTATCATGCAATAACTATTCAGAGAAAGAATGTGTTAACATGTATGTGCAAATCATACAGTATTTACAATACAACACTGCAATTAACACCAACTGAAATTAGTTATTGATAAAAAAAACACTATGGATTTTTTCAATGACACAGCGACCCTGTACTTAAGAACCTATATCACTATCATATTTTTACATACACTGCACACAAAAGTTAGAGGATAATTTATTTTGGGATATTTAATTTTCAAATATCTCCACATTTTTGTGAGCAGCATTAAACACTGATAATGTCAGTAAAAATATGGATAACAAAATATTTGTCATCTAAACGTCAGCTCTAAGAATGAATGCTCGTTTGCATGCTGGTTTGTATGGTATAAATTGTCTGTAAGAATATATTAATTATTGTTATGTGCAAGCTGATATTGTCAAGTGTGTCACTGAGGGCATGGAGCATGCTAGCACCAGAAATCAAGCTAGAGTTCTACCTAAAACACATGACTGAGGTTAAAAATAAATGAACAAACTGCACCAGGGAACAAAACACAGAAACTATCTTAAAAATCTCTTGCTGTTATAGAAAGCTCAACAGCAAACTTATTTTACCATCTGCAAACTAAGCAATGTTACAAGGAGTCCTAGGGATCCCATGAGACAGACCCGTCTCGTGGAGTCCCCAGGATCCCACAAAAAGACAACGGACTAGAAAATCTGTTGGAATTTAATAAACAGAGCACCAAAATGTAAATTAAAAGGATAACTAACGAGAATAAATAAGGAAAGGAGAATCCAGGAAGAAGGAGTCCATGGGGGAGAGAATCCAGAGACCTAGGGAGTCTGCCTTGGGAACAGCATTCAGAGGAAGGCCCTCGCACACTGTATGGGACCTGCTTGCTCTCAGGGATGGACACTAGCAGAATGTATAGGGCCCGCCTAGCTGGCAGGGAAGCAGAAGAGTCCTGGACCTTGGGAATCCATCCGGGAACCAGGAGACACATTTGAGTCGTGGGGAGTCCGCCTAATCGATTGAGCATTAAGCAGGGTTCTCATGGACTTGGTAGGACCTGCCTCACCATCGTGGTGCCCAGAAAGAGACAGTCGGAAACGGTTAAGATCCCTGGAGAACCGATGCACCTTACTGGGGTTTAAACCGGACCCGGAGCGCGCACCAGTGTCCGCGGAAATGAGGAATAGCGTTGGAGCCAAAAACAGAACCTACTAGCATATAGTGGTGTTCAGGTGAAAGGCAGAATGTCTACTGGTAACAAATACCATGAAAATGCAGAGACAGCGGCATGGAAGCTAAAAATAAAACCTAACCAATACAGCAGGGCACAACAATGGTGGTGTGAAGGTCCAGAAATAAACACTATAGGAAAAGAGACACCACCGAGACGGAACACAAATCTGACTGCAAAAGATAATGCAACAAGAAAAAAAGAACAAAAACAAACATGGCCACACGCTGCACAAGGAAAGGCAATACTGCTAGGGAGTTTGGCAAAAAAAGGACACTATGGGGAAAAGGGGCGTGGCATGGAGAAAAACCCTAACTACCAATGAACATTACATCAATGACATGCTCAGCAAAAAAAACAAAAAAACAACCAAAGCAAAAAAAACAACAGATAGCAAAGGATACTAAATGCTATCACCAATTACATTGTGAAAGACACTGTGCCAATTCACGAAATTAGGAGAGATGGGGTTAAACAACTTTTATACTTTAGATACAAGACATACACTAATAAAGTATTGTCTAATTAACCTTTTTAAAAAATTCCAAGAAAATACTGATATATCAGTTTCTGTCAATATTCTAAATCCCCAGTTTGCACTGTACTACTGCACTACTTTTTTATATGTATGAGAGTAACTGGCAAAATGCTGAAATGTCAATTGGAGTAAAGAAGCCTAAAAACAGACACGTTACATAATAATAACATACATTTGGAACACTCTAAAAAGAACTTCAGCTTTAATTACTATTTCATGGGAAACTATGTATCCCTGGAGCAATACATTCTTGATAAGTTTGCTTCATACATCTTTTTACAATGATGCCCATTCAATTGATCATTCATTCATCTGCCCAATGGAGATGGAACAAGCAATGAAATGACCCTTTGGAATGACCAGGAGGATACAATCAGGGAGAGTGAAGAGTGGAAACCCACAAGAGCATATTAAAAAGAGTATTGGAATAGGGCCACAGGAGCTTTAAGAGGCACTATTAGAGCTATAAAAATGCTTTTACTAAATTATTAGTCATATAAGCACGGATAAATTAGGCTTTATAAATTATATGCATCCTAGAAAGTGCCACTAATTGTATACATTTAGTGATGTGCTGATGCAAATTGATATCATGACTACGTTTCATTAAATTGACATACAAAACATGGCTATTCATGGCTAAATACACGGCTATTCTACAGAAATTACAAGACAGAAAGCCACATGCCAGCAAGCAGATGTTCCCAGATACTGTAGATCCATAAGAACACGTACTTCCCATGTGATTACACAGCATTCCCTTTTCTTTAATGACCAGAAACGCAATTAGAATAGCAGGAAGAGTTTTTCCCTCTGATTTCTCATTTCACACCAGGCTGTGTTGATTGCCCTTCCATTATCGCACTGTGTGATTATTTTTACTTTTATGATATGCCTGTTTCTGCCTGATTACCAGCCTGACCATACGCTGTCTCACAATCTGAAGAAATTCAATATTTGCTCTGTTCATATGCAAAGGTTCACTGAAAATGTAATGGAATTTTTACCAATCAATCAGTTCAAGGTGCAACCTGGATAAGTATGAAATGAGGGTTCACTAAAAAATTATATCAGCTTATAAACACGGTGCAAAATATAGGTTGGTGAAATGAAATAGCATTTGCAACAGCAAAGTTGCTTTACATTTAGATGACATTACATTATAATTTTAGTTAGCTCAATTTCCATGCACTTGGATGGATATGCAAAGCCTCTTTAAGTTCCCTGAGTGATCCAGCAATATTGCCACTAATATCAATGGTATTAATATATACAATTACATTCACATATTATACCTGCTTAAAAACAACTCAGTGTGGGAACTCCTGACTCAGCTCAAGTGGGAACCAACCCTGAACAAGGTGCCAAGGTGCTACCTTGTACAGATTCCAGATTTTCCTACTCACCAGGGGCTTACAAGTCTTAGTATATTTAATCTTAAATATCTATGTTTATGGAGAAATTTAGCAGTGGCAACTTTAGGTGCTAAACTACTAAGGACAATTTTATAAGTCCAAATTCAGTTCTGGCCAAGCTGCCACTGTCGGACGCTTCGCAACTCAATTGTAATTCACTGTGGAGTCAAAATAAAGGAATCTGCTAAATTCACACTCAAAGATTGGAGGGATGTGGGGAGTGTGAGTACAGGGAATAAGTGGTTCAGAGCGTTAATGTTGCATTTAGAATATAGGTTTACAAATCTAAGTGATAAAAAAACATAAAAATGTTTACTGCATATTTTAGAGAAGATACACATCACGCCTCAGATCATACAAATACTAGCAAGTGAGCAATGCTGAACGAACGAGAGTTCTGAGGCAATTTAGCATCAAAAACCGTAAAATTTCCTGATTCTGAAAATGCATCAGGATTCAGGATTCCAGTTGTGCATATATTCCTTAACAGCCTTAACATTTAAATTCATTTTATAACTGAGACAGGATGCAGTTGAAGTTATTAAGGTTTAAGGGCCTAGCTCAAGGACCCAACAGTGCCAGCTTAACGTTGTGTGACTTCAACCCTCAATCTTCTGCCCAACTGTGCATTACCTAAACCACTAAGCCACAAATGAGCCACGTTTTTTTCTTGTAAAACCACTGAGCCACAAATGTTTCTTGTAAATCCACTGAACCACAAAGTTTCTTTTCAAGCAGTATTTAGCACTCGGATAAGATTAGTCTGAGAATTTAATGAATGTGTAAAAGAAATATATCACAGACTGCTTATAATCACCTGATTTTGCTATATTCGGGTTGAAATATACTCTAAGATACTGTTATTACTGGTAATTAGTTAATTTAACCATTTTGGGAGTGATGGCATAAAATCAACCTATTATAATACAAAATAGCTGACTATGTCTTGGGCAGAACAGTGGCTCGGTGGGTAGCATCACTTCCTCACAGCGAGAAGGTCCCGGGTTCAATCCCAGGGTGGAGCGGTCTGGGTCCTTTTGTGTAGAGTCTCCAGGAACTCTGGTTTCCTCCCACAATCCAAACACATGCGTGTAAAGTGACGCCCCATCTAGGGTTGTACCCGGATGGGCACTGTCTAGCTTGCGACCCCATGTGGATTAAGCGGGAGATAATGAATGAATTAATGAATATGTTTTTAAAACAATTGATACAGTTGTTAGTTTAAAAACTATTTGGATTTCACATATGTGGCAACACTTGGAATTGAAGTTTGATCCTTGAAGATAGCATAGCTATTCATGGCTGCAAGAATGAAGGAACATAATTGGTTCTACTCTGTGGGTGGGCGGTATCTTACTCCTGCCATGGCATATTACCCTTATCTATTAAAGTAATATTAGCCAATCTCTGGTGAGCTTATGTGCATAAAAGAAGAAGTTATTGAAGAAGTTACTACTTCCAAGTGGATTGTATAGCCCGATGTCACTACAGGAGCTGCTGGCTGTCCTTCAATAAGAGAGACTCAGTGGGTTATAACTGTCAACAATTGGGAGAAAAATAGGGAATAAAAGAGAAATTTGATAACTATTATGCCTCATGATTCCCCCATGGCTCTGTACACAGTTGCTCACAGTTTGTTCTCACTAGTGATCACATGAATATGAAAGGATTTAGCCAGCTTTTTATAAATTGCCCCAGAATCATCAACAGATGCCTGATGACTCTTGAGACCACCTGCATAACAATGCAGAAACACCCCCAACTTAAATGTTTATCAAAATGTGTATGTGTGTATGTGGGTGGATGAAGTTAGGCAACAGGATAGAAAGATCAGACATTCTTTACCTTGTGGGGATATTTTGCTGGTTCTCATATTTAAAACTGTCTTTCCGCAAAAAGAGCCAAAGGATTTGCCTTAGGCTAGGGTCAAGGTCAGGGTTGGATGTAGGTGTAGAATCAATTAGCTACAGTAATATGATGCCCAACTAAAGTCCATAAATGATACAAATACAAATGTGTGTGTGTGTGTGTGTGTGTGTGTGTGTGTGTGTGTGTGTGTGTGTGTGAATTGTGTGTGTACAGAAACCCCATAAGAAAATGCCTTTGTCCTTTCCTATAGGCAAGGTCTCACTAATGTGTGTGTGTGTGTGTGTGTGTGTGTGTGCGTGTGTGTGTGTGTGTGTGTGTGTGTGTGTGTGTCTGTCTGTGTCTGTGTTTGTGGGGTTGGGGGATCACCAATCATCCTCAGTTTTTTATACTGGACACTGGGCCATTTTACTAGTCCTCATAAGGACAATTACTTCTCCCCCAAATCTGCTCATGTAAAGCAACAGAGCCAACACACTTGCTTTATTGAAGTTACAGTTAGGATTAGGTATAACCAGCTACAGCTATGTTAATGCAAATTCCCCACTATGACAGAAATTCAAACTCGAATATAAACCTAAAACGTATTAAGAAAGTACAGAAGAATTAAAATGTGAAAATAAAATAATAATAATAAAAAAAATTTATTTTTATAATAATAAGAATGTAGGAGAAACCAGGAAGAACTGGAGGAAACTCACAATGCAAGATACAATTAGGGAACAGCTAAGCTGGGACTCTCTGGAGCTCTGGACCCAGTCTCTGGAGCTATAACATGACAGTGCTAACCACTACACCAACCTCAATTATGACAGAGCTGCTACTGATAGTAAACCAAGTGTATAACCAAGCATTAAATAAGTAACAACATATACATATATTTTTTTTTTATTTGTCTGGGGAGCTCCTTTTGAAAATGTGGGACTATGGTGAGAGGTTTACATGAAATACAGTGTATTAAAAACAAGGTGTAGACGTCCGTCATAATTTGGCACAAGCTACTAACAATTAAAACTTTAGTAAATAAAAACTTATATAACTCCCCTCACCCAGGAAACAATGTACTGAAAGATTTCATAATAAAACTGTAAAATGCTTCACAGTTTTAATGTGAACTTGTACAGTCTAACCATAAAGTTCTACTATGATTCTTTGATGGTAATTTGGCCACTTCACGGTTCTAGTGTCAAATTTCATAGTACAATTGTAAACTTGGTTGACTATGAACTGACCATGAATTATTTCACAGTGCATTTTTCCCTGGGCAGACAAAAAAATCCTTGATTTCATAACATACATCACAATGTATGTTTTACTCTTTTCCTACCTGAGGAGAAAGATTAATGTACTGCAGTTATCAGCTACTAAATCATTTATAAAGATATTTCATTTATTAAAACTGGATTTTACTACTAATCCAACCAACTCTTATTAAATTGATTGTCAGCAAACCACCTGAATTTGGTTGCAAACAAGTATAAGTCTCCAAGAAACTGTCAGTAGAAAGAGATTTTATGAGTCATGACCAGGCAGAGGCAGATGTCTCAAAAGTAGGAGTAATCGCTATGACAAGTGTCATGCCATATTGATGACTTTTCCTTAACGCCACCTGGCAGTTGCATTAAGTAAAAGTGTTAGCAAAATACCATGGGAAACTCTCAGTATTCAGTTACTGATACAAAGGAAAGGAAGGACAGGAAAGTACGATGTTTTTTCTTTTGTAATTTATTATGATTGTACATTTAAATGAAGCATATTAATATGATACCAACGAAATGATTGTTTGTCTAAATGTTCTATTGACGTATAGAGCTAAAACTGTAGAGCTAAAACAGTCATTTTAAATATGTTCTGTGCTTTAGGGACACATCTAAGGGGGGGCAAGTGTGTGTAAAAATGGAAGGAGAAATAAATGATAAATGCTAGCAGGAATAAGAGCCATTAATAGCTAATAAGAAACATCTTTTAAAAAAATATGACTCATATAACTGATGTACTTCTAAGTGAAATAGCTTTTTTTTTAAAGCACAGGCATCAATATTTATTTAATCTTTTGTTTGCAGTTAATAGAGTATGCAGATATTTACATTTACATTTACGAATTTCAGTAGATGCCCTTGTCCAGAGTGACTTGGAGAAGTGCTCTGTATTCTTCTTAGTAGACATTACCTCATGCTAGTACAAATAGCCAAAAGTTAAAGACCATCCAACTAAAAACCTGTTAGGAATTTATGTACTGATAGGCACAACCCCAAATCAGAAAGGTTTGGACACTATATATACTGCTCACAAAAACTAAGGGATAATTATCTGAATAAAATATACCCATATGTAATAGTCTCTAATTATTTTAAGTATATATATGATAAAATTAGAAAATAAATACTATTATTGTGATTAGGTAGCAAGTGCCAGATGAACAGAAGCATGTCAATCTGGGCCACCCAGAGTGCCACCCATTATCTGTTTAGTAGGGTGTATGGTCACCCAAGACTGCCAAGACACACTGACAGTGATGGGGACAGGATCAGATTGGGGATCAGTGATGGGTACAGGATCAGATTGGGGATCAGTGATGGGTACAGGATCAGATTGTCCAGCAGTTCTTGTGGGAGATCCTCTTTAAATTCATTTTCAAATATCCCCTAATTTTTGTTGAGCAGTGAATATAAATCATGGACCATCACACAGAATAAACGTGTTGTGGTCTAGAATTTGTATTCTAGATCCTTTTGTTAGATGAAATGGACACTGTGTGCTCTAGAGCAAAGATGAAAATGACTATCCAGAATTTTATCAGCAACAAGTCCAAAAGCCAGGGTCTGTCATGGTATGGGGCTGCACCAGTGCCCTTGGAAAAGGTAATTTTATGTTCTGTGATGGCAGCGTTAATACAAATATAATTTTTTGGACTGTGCTGCAGTGCTCTGTTTGCATCCAAACTGCCCCAACAATTTCTGATTCAGGGCTCACAAACAGCCAGTCCGAGAGATATAAATATAGATATAGATATATATTTATATTTATATAGAAAAGACTGCATACAAATAAACCCCTATACAATATTGCGATGTCAACAGATGATTATAAACATTATCTGGTATAAACGCAGTATCCACAAATGGCTGAGCTTTATTATTTTTTTTACTAGCCCTAAACTGACCCCCCAATAACTTTTTTTTGTTAAAGGTGTTGATCACAGATTGATCACAAGGTATTAAACACAGACCTAAGAATCTTCAATATAGGCTAAATCAAATGCATACCAAATAAACCAAATTAGCCCCAAATCCCTTAGATTTAAGGCTTCTATTTGCCTCTCTGATAAATATTTTTCTGTTTGCTTCTATTTAGATTATCTGACTGTCCTTTATCCCCATTAGAAATGAAAAATCATGTTCACTAAGGAAAATAAGCCACACATATCATTTTTTATGTTGTTTGATTTTTGTTCTACTTAAAGTAGGAATTGAAACAGAACCAAAAGGATTAAGAGTGATTGGGAAGAGTGAGAAGAGATTTGGTTGTGATATTAAGCCTGGCCCTGCTCTAAAGTCAAGTTGTTATGATTCTCGATATAACAACTTGACATTGAGGATTTTAAAATGACATTATTGTAACTGCACATCAAGTTCTTCATTAAGTATTTGTTCACTGCTATGGCACTGCTTCGCTAAGAGCTTGTGTGTAATTTCAAATTGATTTACTAATAGCTCCTATGAAGAACTGCGTCGCAATCACGTCTTGTCCAGTTTGTGTGTTTGCCTCAATAAATATGCAATTTTTCTACATACAATCAGGACTCAATGCAAATAGACTTAGCCCCCTTAAGGTGATTTATCATGCCTGAAAGTTTGATAAATGAATTTTCTGAGGCTTTTCTGAGTGTCTAAATGAATATGATCGAATGCTAGGTATAAACTGTAACATAATTAGTGCAGCGGCTGCAGTTGTTGTGAAGGCTGAGAAATAGAAAACATGTTCAACATCAGATTCAGTGTTACATTGCAAACATTTTGAACGGCCAAGGCCATGTTTAGGTGTATGGTACATCACAGCCACAGTCTTCTTTCCCCCACTTCACCATGTAAATGTTGGAATCAGAGATGTCAGAAGTACACGTTCTTTACTTAAGTAAAAAGTACTACTTTACTTAATAAATTACATTAATTAATAAATCACATTAATAAATGCTCAAAATATATTTTACTTAAGTAAACGAAACTCTTTGAAACACTGTCACTACATTTCAATCCGACAAACTGCAGCATCACTATATTTTTAGAGAAGATGATTTAAACATGTAGATAAAGAAGAAAACATATAATTAACATACAAAATTATTTTTACTAAACATTAGAAAGCTCCAAGGGTTTATATGTTTTTATATGTATATACACAAAACTATTCTGATTGCATGTGAACCTGCAGGAATGCTTGGAGAATTACATTTACAGCATTTAGCAGACGCTCTTATTCTAAGGTACTTACAATTGATACAGTCTTACAGTCCAAGCAACTGTGGGTTACAGGCCTTGCTCAAGGACCCAACATTGGCAGCTTGGAAGAGGTGGGGTTTGAACCCTGAACCTACTGGTCCATAGTCCATTGCCCAGTTTATTATCCAATAGGCTACCACAGTCCCACATGTAATGCAACAAGCATTAACTTAGTATTCCAATGGGTGCTGCATTGGGTGCCATTGTAACCTTTCTGAACCTCTCTGTCTCTTCAGACTAGCCGGGCAATATTGCCATCAACTTCTACAGACATAGATGAGCCTTAGGCACAACTACCAGTCTCTCCAATTTGTGATTTGTCCCTCCTGGCCCACTGTAGGTAGCAACTCATCACTGCTGAGCAGGAACACTCCTGACACCTTTCCAGAGATCCTCCAAACACGTCTGCTTTCAAAACACCAACTATTAGAACTAAGCATCCACTTATTTTCTTGCTATAAACCAGATCCACATATGGCATCGTAATCAAATATGACTTGCGCTATAATTGCAATGCATTGCTTTCATCTTCATTACAAGGATTTGCACACATTGTAACTGAATTAAACTACAACTTAATCTGCTTACGTTTCATACATATTTTAGGTTATCTACAAGGTTAAATCCTTATTCCTCTGACAGTCATATTTTATTACTTAGGTTATTGTACAAACTATTTTTGCTTAGGACAAAGACAATGAAAGTCTTGTTTCCCAGATATCCCAGATATTTATTCATTTATCACTAAAATTAGCCACTATAAGAGCAAAAGAGCAAAAGTAACAGAGTAATTCATGTTTTTTTTAGTTATTATTGTCTGGTGTTCTTGTGGGATTTCTCCACTGACAATTAAAAACTTACAAACACTAAAAGCTATTTTCATACCATTTTGGTGTGCTCTTCGTTTGGGTTGTGCAAAAATCCTAAGTAAATGTCCCTACTAAGGACTTGCACAATATATTTACCAAAACACCAACTAAAGACTTGTACAATATATTTAACTGCTCAAGCAAATGAACAGTTTTTATTTGAGACCTCACTCCTACCAAAGCTTCACAAAGACAGACCAAATCTGTTATAATTCCTGGACTTGGAGTACTGTAAAACTATGTGTTAAGTTGTACAATTGACACATACACTATCATTTTGTGCTGTCATTGACAGGATTTGCCAAATGAACTAAAGGAACTTGGACTAAACAGATGTGTAGCCTTAAAAAAAACACTCGGTAAGGCTAACCGGCTAAAGAGTGGTTCAGGGAGCACGAGACCATTTTCACACATGGATTGGAGTGATGGCACAAAGTCCAGATCTGAACCCCAATGAGAATATTTAATATGTGCTGGAGAAGACTGTGCAGTGGTCCAAATCTCCCATCATCAGTACATTTTTTTTTAGGAAGAATTACTGCAACTCTGGACATTGATAAAGTGGAATTGCAGAAGCCAAAGTCAAATCTAAAGGGGTTCTAACATTTTTTGCATATACAGTATCTATATAAAGTATATGTATATATAAACAATGAAGGTAATTCAATTTTCTTTACATTTAGCTAGACAAGGTCTCTTAAGAACGTTTAGATTTCAGTTATCTAATCTCAATTGCCACCTTGCCATTGGTTCCTTTTGTTGCTGTCCAATGATAACACCAGTCTACATTTGAAAACAAAAATGTTTTATGCTGACCTTATTATTTTTGTTTAATTTAATATAATAAAATTGAATATCAAAGGTAAAATTAACTTCTGAAGTAGTAATAGCACAAACTATATGTGTTTGAGAGCAATAGTTGAAGTGTGTGCATCATGTGTTTCTTCTGCTTTGATACATATGTTCCATGGTCTAAATGTCTTGGTGTGATGAGTCCAAAAATCACATCAGTTTCCTTGCTTTTTGTGCTTTTGTGTCAGTCGAGCAAAGGCAGAACATTATACAAGGAAATAATGGCATTCTAGCAAGAAATCTGAGATCGGTGAAAATAATATTAAGAATGAACCACTTCTTAATACTCAGAAAGTGTTGCTCCCCCCACTGCATATACAATTTGGACTTAATTTGGTCTTGGAGTTTTTATTGTTTAATATACCTACGACTCTGACAGGATTAAGCGGTTTAGAAATTGAATGAAAGAATGAACTAATGTGCATGCATGGAATGCCATTGTCACTTTTCCTAGAGCCCATCAAAGAAAAAATCATATCAAAAATCATATATGCATATTTATCCTGGATGACCATGTAAAAATGTTAACAATTTTATACTGATTAAACTATTCTAATCTACTCAATACGAAAGACACATGTTATGCTTATATTTCCAGCAAAGTTAGCTCTGATCTATCCCTTTTGTTAAAAAATAAATAAATAAAATAAGATATACAAAATGAAGGCCATCTACTGAATGACATAATTGCGTGTCCAGAACATAACTGGATGAAAACCCATAGAGAAAATCCTGACTGTGCGTATGTGTGTGCAAGTGTTTGAAAACATGGGGCCATAGGGATGATACTTATTACAACAACATAAATAACACACAAATGCATGCATGCATTTAATTAGAATAAGTTTTGTTTTAAACAAAAATTTGTGACAAAAAAGTAGGTAAGCAAGAAACTAACCCAATAATAAGCAGCAACATATACAGTGGGGAAAATAAGTATTTAATACACTGCCAATTTTGCAAGTTTTCCCACCTACAAAGAATGAAGAGGTCTTTTATCATAGCTACACTTCAACTGTGAGAAACAAAATTAAAAAAACATCTGGAAAATTGTAGAATTTCTAAATAATGTTGCATTTTATAGCATAAAAAAAAATCAAAAAGTATTTTTGAAAAAAATCAGAAAGTATTTGATCACCTACCAGCAAAAGTTCTCTCACTGTTAGTATTTCTTTAAGATGCCCTCCTATTCTGCTATTCTGGAGGAGCTGGTCAATGACCTAAACAGAGCCGGGACCACAGTCTCAAAGATGACCATTAGTAACGCACTACACAGTCATGGATAAAAATCCTGCATAGAATGCAAGGTCCCCCTGCTCAGGCCAACAAATGTCCTGGCCCATTTGAAATTTATAATATTTAATATCTAAATTTATAATATTATATCTATTTAGAATATTCCAATCATATACAGTGGCTTGCGAAAGTATTCATCCCCCTTGAACTTTTCAATATTTTGCCACATTTCAGGCTTCAAACATAAGGATATAAAATTTTATTTTGTTCTGAAAGATCAACAACAAGTGGGACACAATCGTGAAGTGGAACGAAATTTATTGGATATTTTAAACTTTTTTAACAAATAAAAA
>JAVSBV010114203.1:0-20787 GCA_033117975.1 Parotocinclus spilosoma
GGCTACCACATACGGTACTCCAGCCGAAGCCATGCTACCCTCGTTTGTTTACATTTGACGCTTCTCTTTGATTTCCCGCTCGTGATAAGCGGATGTTGTGATAGGTCACGAGACAAGGGGCTGCGTCCCAAATCACCTAAATAAAAGTACAGAAAAATGGCAACATTTACACCCAAATGAAGTATTTTTTCTATAACTTGCACGCACAGTGCCTGGATAACGGACTGACTCTTAATGTTCACCAGGCATTTTGGACGAGAGTCATTAGGGACGAGTTTCAAGTCAAGTCTGAAGTCTTTTTCTAGGCCACCTTAGTGCGACTTCGACTCGAGTCGCTCACTCGAATGCTCACTCGAATGCCCGTCTCTGACTGATAGTACAAACCATGACTAGTTTACCCCCAATAAAAGATGCCCTGTTTTAAAAGGCTTAAAGAAAAACTGTTTTACTTTTTACTTCTGTTTAACTGAGGTAATATAGTGCATGCATCAACATTTGCTTCTGCCACCTCTGCTTATAAGTAGTTTAGATATTTTGTACCAACAAAAACTGTGCACAAATGGCTAGCATGCACAATTACTAAACCATAACTTCTTCATTTTTTTCCAGCAACACAGAGGATCCTGGTTCCTCTCAAGTTTTCTTCCTCTCAGTCATTGTCTCGTCTGGCTTCTACTTTTAGGTCTATACTTGGCTTGTTGTGAAGCGTCTATGTGAAAACATCCACGAGTAACCAAGTACTCCCTGTTTTTGTGCACTAAAATACTGTAGGCTGGATGGAACTTAATATATTACTCTTTATAGATTATTCATGGTTCCCCCAGCTCTTCTCATTATAAAGCAATACTCTCGCAAAGGTGTTTGGCAGATTTAGAAAGCGTATGAATCGGGTGCTTACTAAACTAACGCAGGTCTCACCATTAGCAGGGGGGCACAAAGAGAAATGAGAAGGGAACAGAGCAGAATTTGGAGTGCCGGAGGAAAGATATTGACCTCTAAATAATGCCAGTAAATCCTCTTTAAATACTGCCCAACAGCTTCGGGCTCGTTTTTATTGCACCCACTTTCAGCTGGAATAAACGCTTCATTAATGTGAGTGGGTTTCATTACTGTTAATCCTGCACTGGCTTCAACTCAGCACAAGCAATCCGTTATTAGATTAAAGAAGGCTACGTGAGGCAGGATCTGTCGCTCGGTCTCGACAAAGACATCTCTCCAAGTTAACAGGCCAGCGTTTGAATCTTTCATGGTAGATATCGAGTCATCGTTTGGTCCATATTAGAACCAGCGAATCATTTGAATGGCTAATTAAGTCAGTAACTAGTTAAAGTCAGTAAATGATTGAGTTTTGAGAGAAACCGACTCCTTTCTGAATCAATAGGGTAGTGTTTGTCAGTCAATGACTTGATTCAAGGAGTCAATTACTGAACCTGTCAGTGTTTAATCAGTGTTTAGTCAATTGTTCATTCTTCTAGGAAGAGACTGAGTCCTGAGAGCTGCTGTATGAATCATCGTTGAGCCGATCAATCTTTTTTCTCTCGCCTTTCTGACATAGTGAGTCGGTGTTTGAATCAGAATCATTTCAGTTTGAAAGAGATAGACCTCTTGTTTAGTGAGTGAACATGTGAGTCATTTGGTCTTCCAGATTCGTCATATTCATGGGCACATTGTTAAAATCAGTGAATCATTTGGTCCTAACTACATATTCTTACTGAGGCAGCATGTTAGTGTTTGACTGGGTCAGTGTTTGAATCGGTGAATCACTTAGTTTTGAACAATTCCTCTGTCATGTGATGGATCAGTGTTTGAATCAGTGAATCATTTAAACTTAATCAGTGAATCATTTGGTTGTAACCACAAATCCTTACTGAGGCAGCATGTTAGTGTTTGACCGAGTCAATGTTTGAATCGGTGAATCATTTGTACTTAATCAGTGAATCATTTGGTTGTAACCACAAATCCTTACTGAGGCAGCATGTTAGTGTTTGACTAAGTCAGTGTTTGAATCAGTGAATCATTCAGCGTTAACGGAGCTTCCTTTCTTTTTCAGCATTTCTTTTCATAAGGAATTTGAATCAGTGATTCACTTAGCATTGACTTGAGCAACTCTTTTTCAGAGGCTCACTTCCATGTACGAAACAGATTATCTTGAAACAGGATATCTTAACTTCGGTCTCATTCTGTCTTCTTCACTTTCCTTTGTCTTCCTTTGTGCCGCTATCAGACATTTCAGCTTCTCTGCAATCAATCCGCTTTATTGATTCAACAGAGAAAAGGTTTAACAGGGTCGTGATGCGATTCCTCACACGCGCACACGCACACACAGACACGGGGTTTAATAAGAGAACCTGCAAAGAGCTTCACGAAGCATTAGCATTGTTATTAGTATGGCTAATGAACACATGATTAGAATGATTCCACACGGGCCAACAGAGCAGCAGGACATTGATTGTGTTTTGGGGAAAAAAGAGTGTTTGGTTAGCTATTTGCATTCATTTTTTTGGTATCAAGCCAAATTATATGGCTAGCATGGTAACTTGGGTGTGGTGCGGACTAGCTTTCTGTAGTTCTTCAAATTATCCCGAATATAAATCTAAAATATTGCGGGTATGCACTGTTTACAGTCCGTATTACATTCTGGAAAACAGGAGGTTGAGATAAATGGATGCTGACAGTACATTACCATAGATAACACAAACAATAGTATTAATTAAAACACAATATGAACGCTACGGCACAATACAGTAATTCTTCCCTTTGTATCTTTCTTATTATTTGAAACCAGGAACAAAATTAACGTTTCCATGTTGTGTTCTGCCTTTAGAAATTCTCTCTTTTGCAGGTAAATGTTTCAAAATTTTACTTTTACTACTTTTCTGTCATTCAGACGTGAATAAGATTTATACTGTCCTGTATAAGGCATACAGTGGTATATATATATATATATATATATATGTGTGTGTGTGTGTATGTGTGTGTGTGTGTGTGTGTGTGTGTACCTGCTCATGGTGCTCGATGCCCATACTGATGGTATTAATAAGGATGGCGATCATGATGCCCCTGTTGAAATACTTGCTCTCCACAATGCCCCACAGTTTGATCCTGACCTCCATCCACAGCTTGTGACACTTCCCCTTACTCTTCTTCTCCTTTTTCTGCTTTCCAGGTCGGTCGCCTTGCTCATCTGTCTCCTCCAACGCACCCTCCTCTGCCTCCTGAGCGGCTACGGTGCCAACCGGCCCTGTCCCGTCGCTGAGTGACAGGGCCATGGCACATTGAGGGCAGTTCAAAGAGATGGAATCCGAGGTCAAAGCAGCTGATCCTTCGACATGTTCAGACTTGTTGTAGTGGGGACAGTGGGACACTAAAAACAAGAGACAAGACTGGTCTCAACAATCAGTCCATTTATTTATTCAGTCACATACTTATGCATCCAATTATCCATTCATATACACCTTCATCTTCTTATCTATCAAAGCTTACAGTGCATACACTGTATTAGTAGTAATTTAATACATTTATCCATTGATCCATATTTCTATCCACCTTCCAAGTTACCCATCCATCTGTACTCACAGATGTTTATTAGGCATTCCTCTATGATCCATCCATTCAGAAATCCGTCTTCTTTATTACTTACCAGAGTCCTCATCCATCTGCTTCTATGTAATCACCCACGCGTCCAGTCTTCACCAGCATCCATCAAAGTCGGATTTATCTTTGTAGCACCTTTTATGATGAAGCATTGTCTCAAAGCAGCTTTACAAATTTCTATTACCTTATGCTATTTAAGCTCAGTCTCAAACTGAGGAAGCCTAGGGTGACAGTGGCAAGGAAAAACTGCTTAAAGTTATAAGGAAGAAAGCTTGGGAGGACCAAGACACAAAAAATGGACCCGACCTTCTCTAAGTTAAAATGAATATTAGATGTTAGATTAGATATTAGATATAGAACAAACATTTTAAAATGTCCATCCATCCATTATCTTTTGCTTAATCCAGCCGGTGCTCATCTGGCAACTCTGGGCGTAAGGGCAGGAACAACCCTAGACAGGGCGCCAATCCATCGTAGGGCACACACACAGTCTCATACTAAGGGCTACTTTAAAGACACCAATTAACCTAACACACATGTCTGTGGACTGTGTGAGGAAACTGGAGTACCCGGAGGCACATGCAGACACATAGAAAGGACACAGGCCGCACCCTGGGATTAAACCACAACCCTGGGATTAAACCCAGGACCTTCTTGCTATATATTAGATCTGTGTTTTCAATATTCCAAGTTCATCATCACCCAAATAGCATTTCTAACAGTTCATGCTTCTATCCAACAATCATTCCATTCATCCATCCATCCATTAACCCTACACCACCACCCTCTCACCCTGATGGGGTCTCTGGCTCCTCTCTCCCCCGTTGACGTTGGTCTGTGCCCGGATGGGCGTGGCCTGACGTGGTCGTGGTCTCAGGGCTCTGAAGATGGCGGCTGAACGGCGGCGGGCTTTACGCAGCACGTGGCAGGTGAGCTGAAACAGTTCCTCGTAACAGTCCCCGGGTTCCGCCAGCGACGCCAGAGTGCTGGAGGACAGACAGCGAGCTCGCTGCTCCTGCATCAGCTGGTGTTCACGCTGTTTCGTCTCAGAGAATTGAGTGGCGATGACAACCAGACACAGGTTAATCATGAAGAACGAGCCCACCTGATTAAACGAGACAACACAGAAAGAGAAGAAGGTGTCAAACCTTCAGCCCACCTATACATTTTACCCTGTTTTTGCTTCTCAGTGGATCTGGAGGAATGATCACCAATTGGGCTTCTCTCCCTCATATATAGCCAACAGTGCCTGTACAACTCTGGATATACCAAAGGGATATAAAGCATCATCACAAGGGATAGCTTGCAAACTGCCAACCGATTACCATTCATAATAATAACAATATATTCTCATAACATGATTATTTTATTAATTTGAAGCTAAATAAATAAAAAACACGAATTTCTGATCAGAGCCTAACTTAATGATTAAGCCAGTGTTTTCTTACTTAACTGTGACTGTCTAATTAATTAACCAATTAACATACACTTAATTAATGGTGGTTCATTATTTTTTACTGTAATTAATCACTAGTAATTATTAATTTCACAGTTGGCTCACCAGCACTTAATTATTTTAAAAGGCTTTTAAGAGTTGTCCAGGTCTCTACAGGGACTGTGTGTGTGTGTGTGTGTGTGTGTGTGTGTGTGTGTGTGCCTTTGTACCTATCAGTGTGTGAAGAACACTGTCAGTTGCAATCAGAGTCAAATTGGAGTGAACTGTATCTGCCCATGAGCTTTAAATACACTGCTCACAAAAATCAGGGGATATTTCATTGACATATTTCATTTTAAAATACACCCTATTTTTTGTGAGCAGTATGAATTGGTAAAACAGCCAATTATTTTAAAAAACCTTGGACCTTTTTTTCTTCCAATGGAACTTAAACTGGGTTTATTTAGTTACTTTCTGTCCAGAACAAGAAGTTCCAGTTCAAGTATTGTAAGATCAAATGATTCAACTGGTTCAAAAATGGTTTGTGGCTGATCGGTAGGCATATGACATTACACAACTTGTTGCACCAGTAACAAAACACTACAAAACCATAGAGAGAATGGTCTGTTTTATTGGTGATAGTACTCAAAACACATGTGATTGATGATTGATTAGACCAGATGAAACAGAGCCTTAATACATCAATGTGAATTTACAGGTAAGAGAGAATAACAGTTAGGGGGGATACACACAAAAGGAGTGCTACTTACAATAGGACAGGCACATATACTTGTATATGCCATTTAATAAATAAGTAGTAGAAAATCAGTCCACACAGATACAAGCAACATACACAAAAAAGTATTTAAACACATTAACCGAGCTAGAACAGTATCTAGTTAAAACATGAGCTAACAAGCCAAACTGGTCAGCATGTTTTTGAGTGAACTTCTGCTGTTTTTGAACTCATACCTCTGCTAATTTACTATCAAAAAAACATAAAATATAATACTTAAAGTAAACAGATGTTGATCGGGTGGATGTACAACATGCATACCTGCATTTTCATGAAGAATTAGTAGAATTTGTATTTTATTCCATCCTTTCTTATCTGCTTAATCCTGGCCAGGGTAGCAGGAAGGCCAATGCCTAGCTGGTAGCACAGTGTGGAAGGCAGGAACAACCCTATCCAAGTCAAGTCAGATTTATTTTAGAGCGATTTTTACAAAGAGAATTGTCTCAAAGCAACTTCACTTAATTGTATGATCTTATCCCAAATAGAGCAAGCCTAGGGCGACAAAGGAAAAGAAAATCTCCCTAAATGTTCTAAGGAAGAAACCTTGGGAGGACCAGGATTTAAAAAGGGACCCATCCTCCTTGGGTAACTTAAATGAAAATTGTAACGGTGACGCATGGCGCATGTGGCAGGGCATCCAGGCCATCACTAACTACAGGACAACACCACCTGCCTGTGATAGTGATGCCTCCCTTCCTGATGCGCTGAATGATTTCTACCTTTGGTTTGAGACACAGAACGGCGTGGCAGCGAGGAAGACTGGAGGAACGAAGGAAGGATGGAATAAAATAAACATTCTGGGACTGTGGTAGCCTAGTGGTTAAGGTACTGGACTATGGACTAGAAGGTCCAGGGTTCAAATCCCACCTCTGCCACAGCTGGGCACCTGAGCAAGGTCCTTAACACACAATTGCTTGGATTGTAAATCTGTAATCATTGTAAATCGCTCTGCATAAGGGCGTCTGCTAAATGATGTAAATGTAAATGTAAGACCACCCCTTCTCCCAAGGACCAGGTGTTGTGGCTTACAGCAGCTGATGTGAGGAAAACTCTACGCAGAGTCAACCCACGGAAAGCTGCTGGACCAGACAACATTCCTGGGAATGTGCAGATCAGCTGACAGATGTCTTCACCGACATCTTCAACATTTCCCTGAGCAGTGCCACTGCCCCAACATGCCTCAAGTCAACCATCATCGTACCCATGCCGAAGAAATCTTTATGCCTCAATGACTACCGTCCTGTTGCACTCACACCCAATCATCATGAGGTGCTTTGAGAGATTTGTCTTGAGGCACATCAAGACTCTGCTGCCTCCTTCATTAGATCCTCTGCAGTTTGAGTACCGTCCCAACCGTTCAACAAACGATGCCATATCCACAACCCTCCACCTAGCACTCACCTGGACAATAAAGACACTTATGTTTGAATGCTGTTCATACACTTTAGTTCATAGTTTAGCATTCAACACAATCATCCCTCAGAACCTGATCAAAAAGCTAAACCTACTGGGCCTGAACACTTCTCTCTGTAACTGGATCCTGGACTTTCTGACTGGGAGACCTCAGTCTGTCCGGATCAGAGGTAACAGCTCCAGCACCACCACCCTGAGCACTGGGGCAACTCAGGGCTAAGTGCTCAGTCCATTGCTGTTGACTCATGACTGTGCAGCACTGCACAGCTCAAACCACATAATCAAGTTTGCAGATGACACGACTGTGGTGGGTCTCATCAGCAAGAACGACGAGTCAGCATCCAGAGAGGAAGTTCAATGGTTAACGGACTGGTGTAGAACCAACAACCTGTCTCTGAACGTAGACAACACCAAGGAGATGGTTGTTGACTTCAGAAAGACAAGGCGAGATCACTCTCCACTGAACATCGACGGCTCTGCTGTGGAGATCGTCAAGAGCACCAAGTTCCTTTGAGTTCACCTGGAAGAGAATCTCACCTGGTCCCTCAACACCAGCACCATAACCAAGAAAGCCCAGCAGTGTCTCCATTTCCCAAGATGGCTAAGAAAAGCACATCTTCCACCTCCCATTGTTAACAATATCTACAGAGGAACCATCAAGAGTGTCCTGAGCAGCTGTTTCACTGCCTGGTTTGGGAACTGCACCGTTTCAGATCGCAAATCCCAGCAGCACGTAGTGAGGACAGCTAAGAAGATCATCGGCGTCTCTCTCCCCTCCATCACAGGCGTTTACACCACATGCTGCATCCGCAAAGCAATCAGCATTGTGGATGACCAGACACACCCCTCACACACACTCTTTGCCCTTCTACCATCTGGGAAAAGGTACCGAAGCATCCAGGCCCTCACTACCAGACTGTGCAATAGTTTCTTCCCCCAAGCTCTCAGACTCCTATGTCTGGTATGAACAACTGCACATAAATAACTGGACTAAAATACGCGCACACACACATATTAAACTGCTGCTATACCTACCTATGGTTTACACTCTTTATATTAAACAATAGACATATCTGCACCTTCTTCTCACACTATCAGTGGGCTATATTGTTATGTATAGTGTTTATTGTTCTGTATTGCACATGCTGCACAAGTGCACTTTATGTTGTGAAGTTTACTGTTTTATGTAGCACCTTGGTCCTGGAGGAACATTGTTTTGTTTCACTGTATACTGTACACCACTGTATATTATTGAAATGACAATAAAAACCACTTTAAATGTATTGGCAAGACAATCTATGGGCATGTGCATGGTCAAGCACTTTATGTCAGGGTTTTATAGTAGTAGTGCAGTAGTCAGCTGATGAGCTTTTTGACTATCTTTATTTTCCAGAGGATAGTATCAGGTCATGTTGGACATTGTACAACCCATTACTTAGTGAACCAATTCACTATGTATTTGTGGAGATATGGGGTTTGCAATGAAAGCCATTTCTAATGATGTTGAAACCTGCTTATTCAGCCCACTCAGTTTGAGAGTGAAAAAAGCTAATGCCTGATTTATGCTTCCTTTCAAGCAGTATAAGCATTTTAGAAAGAGCATCATGGGCATGTTTGAAAACATCTCTCTGAAAGAAATTTCTCGCTGAGAAATTGATGCTTGACAGATGTACAATATACACTGATCAGGTCACTCTTAGATGAAATACCGAACACAATTGTCATCTCATTACAGCTGTGCAAACCAAGCCTGAGATACCCTGTATGAGACTGTAAGCCATGTGTTGAACTCAGAATAAATGTTTGTGTAAAGACCTGAACCACTTCGACAAGGGGCAAATCCTTATGGCAAAAAAACTAGGTCAGAGCATCTCCAGAATGACAATGAGATAGGGGTGATTGTCTAGCAAAAGTGCTCCAAGGAGGGACAAACCATAAACCTGTTTATGGTTAAACCATAAACAGGGTGTTGGATGCCCAAGACTCATTAATGCAGGGCAGGGCAACAAATGCTCACTTGCCTGGTCTGACTCAACAGAAGGGCTATTCTGGCATAAGTTAATGGCATGTTTAATCCCGGTTAGTTGAGAAATGGGTCTCGGCACACAGTGCAGCTGCAGCTTGAAGCTGTATATTCAAAGTGCCCAGATTTACGCTGATCATCTCCTGTTGAAGCCCATTCATGCTAAGGAATGGTAATGCATTTGAACACAGTAGGTAGAGCACGAGCATTGTATTGTAGTTTGGCCTCAATATTGCAGTGTTATATTGCAAGTGCTTGACTGTCCTTCAGAACAGTTCTTGAGATCCTTCTGTAATGTCCAATGCCTTAAATATTGTAATATGTTTTCGGAAAATAAAAATCTGTTATTTTACTCCTGATTTTGTGGCAATAAACAACAAGTCACCTCTACAGGAAATCAATGCTGTGTATCCATGCCTAGAGGTGGGAGTTTAAGAGCAGAAGTTCCTTATTTGTTGTCTTTTCTCTTTCTGTCTTGGTGTTTGCGTGTGTGTCTGCGTGTGTTTCTGGGTGTGTGAGAAACTACTTTCCGGTAGTGTGCTTGCATGCTTATTAACTTTCGTTTGACTACAGACTGATCTAATTCGTTGAGTTCCAAGTTACTCGTGTTTGTACGAATTTTGCAACATTTATCACAAGCTGCAAGTGACGTTTGTGTGTGTGTGTGTGTGCCGGTTCTATTGCAAGAAGTATCTCTCCCCACCACCCCATCGTAAATATCATAATATCTAAACTATAACTATATAAACTGGTTTGCCTATATTTTTTTGTGTCTTTGTTTTCTCTGGATGATTTTCCATGATGTTCGTAATACTGTCTATCAATGCTTTTTTGGCTCATGTTAGACAAAAATATCGGGTCCTTCATTCCGTCCTCAAGTCTTTTGGCTTTCCCTAAACAGGGCACACTACTGTATTTTCTGTAATTATTATGCATTTGATGCATTAAGGACACTGTGTAGCATTACATGTTTTCAGTTGTATCTCTAACATGCTTATGCAACATTTGCAGGCCTTTTTTTTTGGAAGTGTCACAAAGTAGGAAGTGTTTTAGATGGCAATAGCATTAAAAGACTGTGACTAATGAATGTCCATTTTACTGAATGTCCTGTTTCACAAAATTCTTGGTCATTAAACGGCACCTAACTATACTTGAATTAAAACATCAGAAACACAGTATTTAATTAGATACAATGCTTTCGTGGTGCTTGGTTTGCTCACATACATTTAGTGGCTCATTCTAAGTAATGTTCCAATGCATGATTTATTTTGAGTTTACAGAGTAAACAAGGCCCTGACTTGGCAGGACTGTTTTTGGCACTCGATGGTGTCCTGACGCTCGAGCTCAGCATTAGCAACTGCTGATACTACAAAGTTAATAATTGGTCAAACGAATGCTCTGTCACTCTCCTGTATGAAAGTTACATTTGACTGTGATATCCTGGTGGGTTCACTTAGAGTTTCACTAGGTATTATTTTGATATGTTAGTGCATATGGTTTCTCTAGGTCAACAAAATTCCTGATTCTATCAACCTCTGTTCAGTTTTTTCGCTCTCTGCATGATGCTGTACTATGGAGTGCTGGTGCCAAGATTCATTAACACAGGGGTTTGTGCAGCACCCCTATGGCTATGGGTCAGTGTGGCAGTGTGCATTGTCCTCACACTCAGCTTTTTCTTTTTTTACTTCAACAAATTCATTCTTGCTGTTTTAATAATTACATTTGGTGGAGTTAAGGTCTTGAACCATGCCTGTTTGCTTCGCGTTTTAAACCAACTAGCAGTGAGTATGGCTAAAATAAAAGAGACCATTAATAAGAAGGAAACTGCATACTTGTTTGCCATATAGTGTAACATTAGTTTCAATTTGTTTTGTAATATATCTTTGAGTTTCTTTGTATTGAAACGTTCTTTTATGCACAGATGAGCCATCTGCTTCCACCACTTTCCATCCAATGCAGATGTCCTTGACTTTTCGTGTGATGTAATAGAAAACGCTGATTGAACTAGGTGCGTTTCCATTGCTCCAAGGTCCATGTCACATGCTCTCAAGTACTTTTTAAGGAACATTGGATTAGCATGGTTGACCCACTGATATATCCATGGATATGCGGACACAACGTACTGTGGGTTGCGATATACTCCTCCCCTAATTATGATGTACTGTATTTGAACCAGTTGTAAGTTACTCTAAAAAGCATAAACTGAATTAAAATGTTACCAATATTTCTCAGGTCTTTAGAAACACTTGCACTTACCATCGAATAGATCCCAAAACCTTTACAGGCGTAACTTTAATCATAAATTCCCCATTTGTTATTTGATCAATGGATGGTCATCATATTTGGCTCATCTGCCTAAGGGTGTAATACTGAGATAAGAACCCCTTCACATGAAGAAAATTGTCACATGAAGAAAATTGTAGATGCAGCCTGTCATAGTCTGAAAGGTAAAAGCACAATTTATGTAATATCTCTTAAAAGTCACTTAAATCATTTAGATAATCATAGACATGTCACCAGTCTATGTTTCTGCAATCTCCATAAATCAAAAAGTAGTATGATAAATGCACTGACAGTCTGGATGATTTACAAACACTGTAGCAATGTTATTGAAATTCCTTCAGCTCGGCTCTGTTTCAAATGGGTAAAATATTTCAATCTTTTAGTTGCTTTCAGGGAAGAATGTCAGATGTTTTTATGTTTCTTTAAGACATATGTTTAGCATGAATCCAGGGTCGGTTCTGAGAAGGGCTAGTGGGAGCTAGTGATTCTGCGACCACAAGCTTGGCCCTCCAATAAACCCCTTACCCCCACCTCAGAATGAGGAGTTAGTTGATTAATGAATCCTCTTAATGCCTATAATGAGCATTTGGGTAGAATGTGATTGGCCCCTCAAACACATGCCCCAGGATTCCCTTCTTCAAATGACTGGTGACCTGGTGTTTCCACACTTAAAATTCAATACAGGATATGAGGTATTTATGACAACATCTAAAGCTTAAGACTCATTAAAAAGTTAAGATGCCTTGCATGAGAATTTCAACAGTAACGCAGCAAATTCATTCATTCACTTTCCTATCTCTTTGATCCTGGATGGAGTCACGGCTTAGCCGGTGTCCAGCCGGCGGCATAAGGCACAGTACAGGAACAACCCCAGACAGGGCACCAATACAACATAGGGCACATGGACTCATATACAAATTAGGGGCATTCTCAGCTTTTGAACCCTGTGTGTCATGCAGAGCACATTAAGCAGACTGCAATTAGTAGCTGGCCATCTGTAACATAATTTAGTTTAGTTTCTAAAACTGCATGTTTTTGATGTAAAGGGTTTAATTAAAACTGACCAGAATGTATTAAATGTAAAAAAAAAAGCACACAAAATAAATCAGTTTAAAGGAAATCAAATGGTATAAATATATACTTTTCCCACATATAATCCCATTCCAGGGAGAACTTGAGGCACGTCATGCATGCCTTGGACACAGCACCATTAGTTTGCAGTCAAGTCAAATCATGTCTGTCTGCTGACGGGCTAGCGTATTACACAAAAATGATGGGGTTTTAAAAATGAATATAAAACAATTTAAAAAAGAAGAATTGTATTTCCTTAAACAAGATCATCAAAAAAGCAAATGAAATGAGAAAGTTGTTTAACTACGCAAATGAGATATAAACTCAGTTATCGGGATTGAGTAGCAAGTGTTGCGGAAGGTTTGTCAGACATCTTGCATGTTAAATGGGATTCTGGAGAATGTGAACGCCAGTCCATGCGTTTGATTCCAGCTTCCTGGAGCATGTTGTAGATGAGATGCACATGATGGGACCTTGCATTATCATCCATGAAAAAAGTTATTTTCAACTGCTCCAGCATATAAGGTACCACTTTAGGGTGCAGGACCTGAGTGCAGTCAGTGATCCATATCTGATGAAGTGGAGCTCGATATGATCACCAATGCTAATGCCAGCCCAAACCATGATTCCACCATCACTGAAGGAGTCCCTTTCTCGCATGTAATGTGGATTGCCCTGTGTTCCTTGTTTATGGAAGATCAGGACATGATGAATGTCAGGCTGTAAACTGACTGTTACTCATCAGAAAAGAGGACAGTTGACCACTCATCACAGGTCCAATAGCCATGCTTCTCAGCCCAGGTTCTACGGTGTTCAGCAGATAACGAAAAGCATACCATTGATCACCGGGCATCCGTTCCAACAGTCCTCAACCAGTCTCTTTAAAGTGATTCCACAGTCCGCTGATCACGCATTTGGATGTTCCAACTGTTATATGTTTGACCAACTTCAAGATGTCCTATGGCTCTCCAGCCTTCACATTCAGGTGAATCGTGTTGCAGAGGCATTACAAGGGCAGGAAAATTGCAGGATGTGAACTTTCAAGATCATTGAACATTTAGATACTTCAGCACTTTCAGCCTTTTATTTAGAGCATTTTCATAAATTTGATAAAAACAAATTGTTTTTGCATCTAATGTGCATTATAGAACAATTTTATTTGATTTGTTGTTTGCTTTTCTGATGTTCTCGTTTATTGGAAATGATCATGTGCTTTTTTATCACTTCGTATTCATCTTGAAATAGCTCCTAAATTTTGTGAGCAGTGTATCTACTTTATAGCTGGAAGTAATTTTATTTAAAATTACATGAATAATAATGATTTTAAATAATTATTTTTTTAACTTGCTTAATCCTGGTCAGGGTCTCAGGAAAATCAGTGCCTAGCCGGCAGTACAGGGTAGTATTAACCCTAGATATAATACACAATGTTGGATTGGTGCATCTCTACTAGTTTTTATTGCATTTACTTGCATAATCTTTAATTGCAAACAATGAAATCCAAAGCTTGGCATTTGCCATCACAATACAAACTGGCTTCTGGTTAAAGGAAGCACCTATGATTGGGACTTAATCTCTCCTTGGCTGCCTGCCACTGCCTTTGGTTAATTAAATGCCCCAAACGAAGGATGAGAATGAGTGATCGTTAAGCATTCATCGCCTCCACACTACCTTCTTGGTCAGTGAGGCATTTGCTGACAGCTGACCAATAAAGATTTGACCTTTTCCGCGGTGCTTAAGGAGCCATCCTGTGTGCTCTGTGATAACTGCTGCTCTGCTCTGATTTGCCATGCTGCTGAATAATTTGTATATAAAGAGCATGGCACATTGTCAAACGACAATCAGAAAAAAATAGATTTCCTTCATGTAAAATACTCCAGCTATAGCATACTTCCTTTTTGTCCTTGTGACTGAGACCAGTTTGCAGAGCTTTCCCCTGCTCTCTTTGCCTCCTGCTAAACTTAATTGTGTTTAATTCTTTTTGAACATTATTTACATATGCATTAATTAGAATAAAAAGCATTCTGGCTGGATAAAACTGAAATTGAAATTTCGAACACAGAGTCCAAAACTATAACTGAAACTTCCCCCCCCCCCTTTTTTTCTTTTTTTTAAATTTCCGTAACTTTAATGGCAGGTAATACAAAACGTATATTTTATTGCTGATTTTCTGTCTCTAGACTTTTGCTGTTGATCTGCTCTTACTCAAATGTGAGTGTATCTGTTCTGACCAATACCTAATAGCAAATAAGTGTTCTTCATTATTCACTGTTTTAACTAAATGTAATTATAAAAATTTGTGATACTTGATTTAAAATCTGTGAAGCATTGCCTCCATTTCTAACATTCTGGATTCCATTCCAGACACCCTCACAAGGTTCTGGAGTGCCAGCAATGCCATTTACTCCAAATTCATTTACATATGGTTTCCTCTCCCCTGTTACACATTGCCCAAATCACATGTCATTTCAACCTGAATTCTACCTTTTATAATTAGTTTGAGTGCAGCGTTTGAACATTTGTTTTCTATGCTTTGTGTGTTAATTATCTGCTGCACTCTCACCCAGCCCGCAGATCCATGCAGAACTGCTGGACAATCTGATCCTGTCCATGCTCCATCACTGACACTGTGTTTTGGCAGTCTTGGGTGACCATACACTGTACTGATCAATCACTCTCTAGTCCAGTTTGACATGCTTCTGTTTACCACCATGAATATGCTACTTCATTTGAGTTTGCATCTCATTTGCATAATCAAACAACTTTCTTTGATTTTTGATTTTTGATTTTTGCTTTAATAAAATCAAATTCTTCATATTCATACTCATTTTGAAATATACTCTCATTTTTGTGAGCGGTGTAATTTCCTAATGTATTTTGCTACAGTTTCAAAATAAATGTCCCTGAGCTTTTTATTCTACTTCCAGTAAAGACTGTGTGCACTTGTGTTTATGGAACTCTTAGGAAACGGTTTAAATTATGAATTCTTGATGTAATACAATGTGTGCAATTATTAAAATGCATTTCACAGTGTTACTCTACTGAGCATATTTATTTCTTTGCTTAAACCATTGAAAGGATCAATCAGTATGCCAGTTCTATCTTGGTAGCACTGTATTATGCTAAGCAAACATTGCGAAAAGCAGGATTTCCTAGAGGAATAAACTTTTTATTACAGTTTTGTTGCCCAAGTCCTAAAAACTTGATCGTTATAACTAGTGTTTTTTTTTAACTAAAGTTAAAAGTTTACATTAAAGCTTATATTTATCACGAAAGTGTGGTATAACTGTAAGGTTAATCCTAGTATAGTGTCTATATGTTCATTAAAGAATCACTAAAGATTGATTCTGGTACATTTATTTAGTCATTTGACAAATACTATTGTCCAGAAAGACCACTGTCTTACAGTACAAGCTACAATCCAAGTATTTTGGCTTAAAAGCCTTACTCAAGGTCCCATCAGTGACAGCTTACTGCTGGGATGTGAACCATACCATAACTGCTGCACCACCAGATGTCACATTGCTGCAAAATATTTAACATAATTGTATTTTTTATTTTCCTGTCAGAGGGAGATGTACGTTTTGTGCAAAAACTGATATGACCGCATGAAGTCCCTCCTTGTTTACAGAACACACACCTGCAGTCAGGGTCCTGCCAAGTTTAGAGTTTCTGCTGTCGTAGCTTTGAAGCAATGCACCAATCAACTAATTAAATCTTGCTTCTGTGCCAGAATCAGACATGTACTGAGTTATTCCAAGCTGCTCATCGCCCCATCTCTGTAGTAAGAGCCCAGAGCCAGGGAACAGCTGTATCACTGCAGAGTTTACCAAATTTACACACCTAACCTAAAACGAACCAATATGATATTTCCTTTGGACAGTAGTGAAATTTATTATCAGTAAATTTAGGTAAGTTTTATGTTCATACGTTTTATCTCTTGCTTGTCAGTCAGACACACATCAACAGAGAAGAAATCTGAAATACACACTAAAATATTCCTTCATTAGCAAATACCACACAACTGTTGGCACTTTTTTTTGGTTGTTGCACTTTTCAGATTAGGCATAACCACCATGATCATCTGCTGTCATCTGTCATTTATGCAAGCCACAAAGTTCTTGTGATTTTCTTTCCTTTTTTATTTTGCTAAAATTGATGATGTGATTCTAATCCTGTAAATCAGCAGTTTTGGCTTTATTGGTTAAACTTGTATATTGAACTTTTGAAGGATGGTCCTCACAGGAATGGTTTTTGTAGCATGCCAAGATATCTTGTGATGGGAATGAAATGTATCCTTGCAGGGAAACACTTCTAGGTCCACTATAGAGGTGTAAAGCTCAGTGTGAAGTCAGTAGTTGAATTTTTGGTCGTCTCTGGTCGGGGAACTTCAAGCAGCATGAGTGAGCTACCAGCCCATGGTATTCTTTGAACCCAGGTTTTTGTGTCACTCACAGCTAAAAGAACTTGCTGTTATTCAAGAAAATGAAAAGTGTGTATTTGAATATGTATAAACATATGTAAATTGCACTATATTCACCCTTATTAATCAACCTGTGCTCTCTGGATACTATTATTTTAGGCTTTTATTTGAATAGTTGGAAACACTTCTGATTTTCATGTGCTTCCTAGAAGTTCTGTAGTTCTTATTTCAGAATATGAAAACATAGAAATGTGTATCCGGACACGGTTGTAAATATCAGAGGACCACAGATTATACTGAACGCAACAAGTAAATATGACTGTAATTTTCTCAGTGAAGGAGGAAGAACACTGACATGTCCAGTAAAATTACAGAGTAGCTCCTTTTAAAATAGCAAATTACCTTCAGACCTCATGTAATTTTAGTACTTTGGATATGGCTTAAGACTGGTTTCTAGATTAAATCTGCTCAGCAGTCACACATAGACCATGGAAGACCTATCATCAGTGTTAAACCCCCTGTGAAATTGTTAAATTTGACATTTGCCGTTTTGTTCATCAGCTTCAATTAATTTGTTAATAAACATACATTTCTGTGTTTCAGGCCTGCAGCACAGCTAGTAATGATAAAAAAACAACTAAATAATGATGTGGTTTCAAACGGGTGATGTCGAGGTTTGTAATCCTGATTTGGTACAGCAGCATCCAAAAAAGGCTTTGATTGAGTCTTTGATGAGACATGATGGCCAGGAACATGCTTGCATTTTTCAACAAAACAATTCAAAACTACATGCAGCACACATTACAAAGGCATGGCTGTGGAAGTAGAGGGCATGGATACTCTCGAGCATTTTAAGACAAAATAACAATCGGGACACTAACTCACTTGGGATCCTATGTGCCAAAACATCTTTTAGGTGTGGTAAAAATAAATTTAAAAATTACAGATTTACCTTCCCAACTTTTTAAAAATGTGTTGCAGGCCTGAAATGCAGCAATGGATGTTTCTTGATGAATAATAGGGTCATACTGTCTGTATAAAAGAAAAGTAAATGTAAGAAACACTTTTTAGTGTGTTTTCCATACTGTTCCCGCTTTTTCACGATAAAGTTACTAATTTATACAAGAAAATTATTTTGTTCCTTCAAACTGGCAGTCATGGTCCATATTAATATTGCAGCATATCCAGCAATTTGACTTTAAACTGATCTAAATTGGAAAGTGTGCAGCAACTTGGCTGATAAAATGTAAAAGTATACTTTTTTTTGCTTGTTTTTGGAAATGCAGTTAAGAAAAGCTAAATATTACAGTTAAATTCATTGTAATGTAAAACTACTTGAGTATAGAACTCAAGTATAAAAAGGGAGACAGCAGCAGAACGCAACAAACAATTTTTAAAATCTATTTTTTGGGTGTTGTTTCAGGATGCTAAAGTCCGAGAGCAGCTTGGTGTGGCCAGTGTGGTGGGGAAGATAGAGAATCGAATGCTGACAGTGGTGACAGGTCCAGACATGGTCAACATCACTTATCTTAACTTCATGTCTTTCCAAGATGAGCTAGCTAAGGTAACCATTGCTGCTAAAAAAATAAAGTTAACTGTATTATATATGAATAAATAAAAAAAAATCTGATATGTCTATTGAGGTAATTGTGCAAATTAATTCCTGTGAAAAAATCATCCCTATTTTTTTTCTTCTGTGGTACACCGAAAGTGATTTAAAAAAAATGTTTTATTATATTTTCATTATTTACATATTATTACCATACCATTATTTACAAAGCCCTATTTTCATTACTCAATATTTCAGTTTCTCAATGTGTTAGATAAAAATGGGTATATATATAAAACACAACCAGAAATTGGCGAGATCTTAAATATAGTTAAATAGTCATACTATAAAAATATATAAATTGGCATACTGTTACAAAATGTACAACATCTGCACAACAGTGATGGCATCATACTAAACCTACATTAGACCTTCAAAAAAACCAAAACTGGACTCCAGCTCTTAAATAATGATGACATTCAAAGCTTGAATGTGACATTGATACACATGGATTATGATGCTATTCAGTAATTCCAGTAATATAAATCTTTTTTTACACATTGAAAAAGTGCTAGGATTACTAAACCCCCCAAATGTTGGCAATGTGTGTTTTTGTGTTTTATAAATTAACTTTTTTGTGGTTTATGGAATTCATAAATTTTATAAGCATTCATGACTTCATCCAGGCGGTGCTTATAATAAAATAAGACATTATAAAATGTCTTTCAAATTCTGATGGTAAAGTTAGACTGTCATAGATAAGCAATTGATTTGAATTATTAATATGAAGTGAACATTTTGCAATGCAATGCATGAAAACTCTTTAAAGGGGCATGAAATCTGACCACGAACACTGATACGAACACACCAGGATGTTTAATTGTTTAATATATTCTAATTAATTCCTTACTGAAAATAAAATGATTAGTAGTAACAATTTACATGGTACCTGATTAAACTCCTCTGGCCTCATATAGGAGTGGGCAGATGAGCTCTTCAACTTGGCATCTAACCTGCTGGCCCAAAACATGTCCAGAGAGTCCTGTCTCGAAAAAGTGTAAGTACAATTTGCTGTTGATGGTTCTAGCACTTATTTAGTCAGTTTGTTGGTGTCTGCCTTAAGTGTTCCCATGAATTTACCTGTTACCTACCATGCTATTCCTGGTCAAAACCTAGGAAAACTCATGAAGATTGACTGAAGATTGAAGTTTTTATGTCAGTTTCATTTATAGAATGTACAGTCTTTCTAGTTGTCTAGAGTCTGGTAAGTGACCAATACAAAAGTCATAGAGGCCATATTAGAAAATTAAAACTAATCTACTGCTAAAAGTTCTACATTTAAAGAAAGGTGTGTTATGTAGTTTGAAAAGATCTTAATTAACAATCTGAATCTGTGAAACGTGGACATATTGCAACTGCATATATTTCTGCAACTACATAACCCAAATTCTTAAATAAATAAAAAAGTATTAGAGAACTACAAAAACAGCTCTGGCAATTAAGTTTTATGCCAAGATAAAGTTGATGATTTCTTTTATAGTAAGTCAAACACCTTATCTAAATTCATACTATGCATTTATTATATGGAGGGTAAACGAACACACCAGGATGTTAGTAAGGACTTTAACGCATGAGAAAATTGAACAGGATTGAAGGAACAACAGTCAGACAGATAAAAGTATTTAGTGAGAACTGTACTTAGGTACTCCTTCACTCATTGCATAGGATAAATTAGATAAAAGAGAAAAAAATCCATAGCGTTTTCTGGCTATTTCAGAAGCCAACTGCGACACCTTTACTAGTGCGTAAACTCAGAAGTGTACTGAAACAATTTGTCTGTCAAATTAAAAAAAAGATGCAACCAAACTGGTTGAGAGATTCATCATTATACAGCAACATAAACACACTGCCAACAGTACAAAGGAGTTCATCAGGGGCAAAAGGTGGAATGTTTTGGATTGGCCTATTCAGTCTCCAGATGTAAACCCTATAGAGCATTAATTTCACCTGTGAAAGTCAGTAAAACGAAATATTAAGTCTTATTCAGTTTAATCTATTTAAAGTTTACATGTTCCAAAACTTTTGCTCACAAAGAAAAATGGGTGGGTTCAGAGATTTTATATATAGATACAGTGCATCCGGAAAGTATTCACAGCGCTTCACTTTTTCCACATTTTGTTACGTTACAGCCTTATTCCAA